>JASCQY010131277.1:0-13215 GCA_030264315.1 Sardinella tawilis
ACCGTGGATTTTGGGAACCGTGCCACCCCTAATATATAAATATATATATATATATATATATATGGTGCAATGTGAAAGTATGCTGTAATATATATATATATATATATATAGACCTATATCTCTAACGTCCTCATTCTTCATTCTTTACTATGGAGTATACTACAATATCCATCCCTAAAGGGCTGTAAGCAAAAGTAAGGGAGATTTCCAGATTCCTATTTGTCTGCACTCTTTGCTCCAGATCAGTCTAAACTATGTACGGTGCCCATTCTGAAGGCAAATACTACACTCTAGTATCGAATCAAGTTTAGGGGAGCATTTAGTTAGCCTGACTGAGACTCCCTTAATCTTCACATTTGACTGCCTTTTTTCCACCATAGGCAAAGGGGCCCTCTTCAAGAGGGCACATGAAATAAAAGGGTCACAAAATGGACTTGGCTAAATTGTCGACAGACAGCAATAATTACCGGTGAAGACATTCGGATGTAGGATTAATTGAAACTGTGTTAAGACACTAACATTTCACAACTATTTAAGCAGTCTACATGATTCACACTGCAGTGTTGTTTAATGCTCTCGTGACTGGTCATGTGCCTCTTATGGCTGCAGTATTTGGCTTGTGGACATCTGTTTTGTAATATGTTTTGCTGTTGTGACCGTGTAATTTTCCTTTGGGGATGACTAAAAGCTCTCTGTTTCTGTGTGTTGCAGGTTCACCCCTGAGAGCCTGGGGATGCAGGCTAGCTCTGCGTTGGTGTGGCTCATCATTGAAGTCCTAGCCACACTGCTCAGTCTTTACTTGGTCACCGTCAACACAGACCTTACCACCATCGACCTGGTGGCCTTCTCTGGCTACAAATATGTTGGGTAAGGCTCGTGATTTCAGGAATACTAAATACTAGCTGAGCCCCATCAGAGAGATGTGCTATACAAGCCCAGTCAGTAGGGCGGAAGCACTAGTTCAGAAGCACTAACTGGTAGCTAAATACTGCGTTGATATTGTAATGTTTCCTCATCCTGGTCTACTGTAAATTAGTTTGGACATGCATTTAGTTTAGGGCTGAAATTGGTCCGAGTTGTGAATTATTACTGTAGATGCATCAGTGCCTTGCATTTCGCATAGACCATGCCACTTGCTTTTTTTCATGTGAAGTTGTTAGTTGTCTATATCATGATTAAAAAATATATCCTATGGACATTGAATTCATAAATTTCACTTAAAGGAGAACGCCGGCGCGTCCCAAACTATATTCCAGTGGAAGCAGTGGTCGAGTACTTCGAGCTGCCAAAAAATTAGCCAAAATGATGCAACCTTCACAGAATTATAGACTGTTTCAGGTTCTAGTTCCAAAGCTGGTCCCCCAGGACTTCTGGTTTAACATTCCATATGTCAATGTAACAGCAAAGATTCTTAAATATTGCTCCTTCTAAACTCTCTGGTAACAGGAAGTGGTCGGGGACCAAGATAGAATGTTCAAGCATTGTTTTATCCAGCTATGCAATTAGAACCTGAAATGGTCTATAGTGGTTTTAGTGAGGCAGCAAAATAGCGTAGTAATGGGGGCAGGCAGTTTACGTAGCTTTTACGTTAGAAGCGTGCCCGAATTGCTACGCTATTTTGCTGCCTCGCTTAAAACGCCATAATTCCATTCAGGTAGCATCGTTTCGGCTCATTTTTCGTCAGCTCGTTGTACTCGACCACTGCTTCCACTGGAATATAGGTTGGGACGCGTCGGCGTTCCCCTTTAAAATTCCACAAACCAATGCATTTTCTTTTTGCTGGAAAGGGTGTCATGTTGGTTTTGACTTCCAATCATAATGGTCATAAAAAGATCTTGTAAAGTCTTAACCAGACATTTTCATCTGCAGGCCTTTCAACTTTGTTTTTAAAGACTTTTTTATTAAAAAATGTTTTCTCTTACCTTGTCCTCTTCCCCTTCCTGTCTTCTCCTCTCTGCCCTTGACCTCCTCCTCTCCTCTCCCTTCCTACACTCTTGCCCTCTCCACCTCCTCTTCTCTCCTCTCCTTCCTGTCCTCCTTCCTCTCAGTATGATAGTCGGGGTCATTGCAGGCCTTCTCTTTGGGAGGACGGGCTACTACCTAAGCCTCCTGTGGTGCTGCATCTCCATCGTTGTGTTCATGGTGAGTAAGTACTGTAGGTACAGAGCAGCTCACATCAGGTCTGCTGTCAACTGTGGATTTGTAGAGATGAAGGTTGCAGCCTAACAATCAAACCAAACTAAGCCTAAAGCCTGATTCCCCAGGGACTTCAATGCACATCATGTTTGGATGTTTTTACATCGTTGAGGGTGACAGGCTTAAGGTTGGGAAGGGAAGACTATACTGTATTCTTATAGTCCATACATAGTCAAGGGTAGGCATGGGGCCCACTATGGGAGTACCAATGCTGTGGTCACAATGGGGCACATCTATTATTGAAATTAAAATTTTCCAAAAAGTATATCATTGCTTTGACAAAATGCACATTCACCACATGGTGTGCTCAGGCCTTGAATACATATACAAAAAGGCCAGGAAAATTCTTGGCCTTGAATTTGATGTTGAAAGAGTGGGAACCCAGAACAAAAATGACCCTGATATGAGGTCGTCCCTCATCCGTTGACACACACCCACTGAAGACAGGAAATGCTGTAGAGGTGTGGTTGGTGTTTTGCTCAGTAGCAGTGACCGATAGGAATAAAGTAGCGGTTCAAGTCCACACTTTTTTTTTTTTTTTTTAAAGATATTTTTATGGGCTTTTTTGCCTTTAATCAGATAGGACAGCTGAAGAGCGACAGGAAGTGAGTTGGGAGAGAGAGATGGGGAGGGATCGGGAAATGACCTCAGGCCGGAATCGAACCCGGGTCCCCGGAGTCATGGTCGAGCGCCTAACCAACTGAGCTACGGCGCCCCCTCAAGTCCACACTTTAAACGTGTCCACACATTGCTGGCATTTTATTTGGACCCAGGACAAAAAAAATGACCTGTTGCTCACACTTCCCTGCTGATGCTTCCTGACAAACTTCTAATTTTAGTGAAACGGTGCCCTCAAAAAAGTCACCATCAGATCATGAGAACATAATAAGTGAGTCTGGAGTACTTCTAGTTCGTTGTCCTTGCCGACAGTCCACTGGTTGAGAGTACTTTGGAACATCGTTTTAACTTCCTGTTGTAAAAACGGTTCAGTGTTTGCACATCGACTCTACATTGCCACCTACGCTCTTACACTGGCGAGAGGCAAATAGAGGAACTTGCTTATTCTCTACACTTCTACACAGTAATGACACTCATAGACACTGAGGCTCCAGGAACTCCAGGAAGTGAAACTGTCGTGCATCACACTGTGAGTTGCAATGAACACTATCACAAACTGCCAATGTTTAAGTTTAAAGCTACAGTGGAGTCAGGGCAATGCGTTTGCGCACCTATATGTGCTATTCTGGACTGTAAAGAGCTGCAGCCATGTAGCAAGGTGCAACCATGTAGGAAGGTGCTATTTTGGAAGAATGTGCATATGTTAACACACACACACACACACACACACATACACATACACACGCACACACACACACCTCTTCTGTTTGGTACCCTACTTGTAGAATATTTACAGTTAGACAATTTGTCCCTAAATGTCATGTGATGACGCACATGATGACAAGACATGATCAGTTTCTACATCATTCATTCAACAAAAAGTGTATAAGCTGATTTGCAGGAAACTGCTACAGTAGCGCAGTTACATGTGTGCCTGAAAATAGAATCTTTAGACATGTGACCTGTGCAGTTAGAATAGCCGTTTGTTTTGTGAAATTGGGCTTGAAAGTAGCAGCAGTTGAATAGAGCAATTTGAGTTGGAGGTATACACGCCCTGGGAGTTCATATATAAGACATAAAAAGCACTTTAGTTGTCAAAACAGGCATGGTCAAAAATACTGTACATGCCACAACAGCATACCTTTTGCCATCTCTGCCATTTTGTGTGTTCTCATGTAGGCTGTGAGCCTACCATATATAGCGGATGGCATTCCTTTTAGCTGGTTAGTGAGTTAACAGATGCATAGGCCTATATTTTGTCCAAGGCTTTTGTCCAATGCTGCCTAATGCATGAGCATTTTGTATGCGAATGAGAGGGCCGTGTGCACAAGAAGCAATATCAATAAACCCTCTCTGAAAGAAATGGAATTTCATGGAATTCAGGCTGTGTGTTGAGTCAGGACAAGAGGGGAAGGGAGGGTGTTTCACCCAGATTCCCAGGTTGGTTCTTGTGTTCCAGTGGTCACACGTTCATGCTTTCCAATGCAGGCCACCTAGGCTATGGTTATGAAGATATGATTAGGCTAGGCTACACTAAATCATAGGTGTTTCTCTGCTGTAGTATAGTAAACATACATAATAGTAGGCTAATGTATGAGAACATTGTTTTGTTGTGTTCAGATGTTTGTGGTTTCGTCTGAAATTGTGTAAAAAGCCATATTTATTCAGCCGAATATAAAAAAATATTCTTGGGGGAAACGCCCCCCCCATACCCGATAAATCTCCTGAATACTTCCATTATTCAGCTTGTGTTCACTAGCTGAACTGACGTATGAAAACATAACATCATATAAAACACTGTTTCAAATGCAAGGTCAGTTGCATTCATTTAGCCAACTTAGCAAACTGGGTGGAGAACCCAACCCCCCTCACCCTCAATAGGTTAATTTTATTCTTGTATCCCTACTGGTTCCGGCGCCCATGTTCACATTGTTTCTTATCTGTGTTTGTTTGACTGTGAGTGACACAATCTGTAGGAAACATGCGCTCATGCCTAGACATGGAATGTGGAATGAATGTGGAATGACTGGAGAGCTCAGTGCCCGGCCTTGAAAAAGCCTTGTCATGATAACCACAGCGTGTGTGTGTGTGTGACCCTCCCCCCAGATCCGCACCCTGCGTCTGAAGATCCTATCCGAGGCGGCGGCTGAGGGGGTTCTAGTGCGGGGCGCCAAGAACCAACTCCGCATGTACCTCACCATGTCCATAGCGGCTGCTCAGCCCATCTTCATGTACTGGTTGACCTTTCACCTTGTCAGGTAAACAAGCAAAGGAGTGGCACGAGCCAACCACAGCCAACCCCACAGGACATGACCTAACATCCGACATGCACAGTTTCTCATTCAGTCTCCACCAAACAGCAGCAGCAGCTGTTGTGACAGGAAAAAGTAAAAAACAACGGACTTTTCTACACATGCCTCACAGCCATCACACAGACAGGTTTTCTTTTTTTTTCTTTTTCTTCTTCTTTTTCTTTGCATGAGGAAATTGAATTACATGTGGCCGGACATATTGTCACAGTCTCACAGCACAAGGGTATTTTTGTCCAATTGTTTATGTCTGCTTTTTTGTTATTGTTATTTTTTTGTATGTAAATGTACCAAGCGATTGTTGACTTCTCACATTTTTGTATAATGTACAGTCTAGTTTTTTTTTGTTTTTATTTTATTTTTTTTTAAATGGAAGAAGAAAAGTGTAAATGATGTGAACCTGTACAAATCCCAGTGATGAGGCCAAAGCCCTTAAACGCTAATCACACAGAGGCTATGTTGGAGCCACGGATGGACCTGTGCACAGGCCCTCGCATGGAGAGAGACACTGTCGACTTTCGCGTTTTCCCTCTCAAACACCAAGCTCATCTGCTTGACTGTCTCTGCAGTAGGATGTGAAAAACGTGTGTGATTGGCTTGTCTTTGTTAAGTATGGGCTTGTTGCCATTCGCGTGTGTGTGCGCGTGTGTTGGTTTGTGTGTTGGTGTGTGTGTTGGTTTGTGTGTTGGTGTGTGTGTGTGTGTGTTGGTTTGTGTGTTTGTCTCATTTTTAAGTCATAATGTGCATAATATGTGGCATTTCTGTGATGACCCTAAGATATGTGGAAAACCAGGCCAGTTGGTTTGGCCCAATTACACCTGGTATAATTATTTTTCTTTGTCTTATCAACTTGATATTAAACGTGTGCAATGCCAGTGCAGGAATGTCAAGTCCGAGAGAAACTTTATCCTTTGTCCAGCATTTCATCTTTATTAGCTACACCTCACACCCTCAGGAAGACTCTGCCTTAGAGAAGAGGGACATGTGTCCATGTTTAAAACAACTGGATTTTTAAGAAGGAAAAAAATTGACACAGATCATGGATATATCCAGAAATTATGGGACCTCCAATATCATCATATTGTCTATTATTTAATCTCATATCGTTGTTAACACTTTGCCTGGTAACAGAACGTCTAAGACTGTATGTACAACATGAGTTAAAATGCTTCTGTTCTTCATACCTCATGTTTAAACAGTGAAGCCAAATACTGGCTTTAGAAATGCCCAATAAAGCCGGGTGTGATGTACAGTACTTGTCTGTTGTCTGTCGATACTAAAAGTTGATAAAAGGTTTTGAAAGGAATTTAGCAGACTCCTAAAGCTTTGGTTACTAGGTTCTATTCAGGGGATGGTTGGCACTTATAGTTTTTCTCAGTCGCTTTGGTGCTTTTCTCACATCATTATTAACATTTGCACAGCAGTTACTGCATTTCTCAAACCAATTAGTGCAAACTACAAAACCTAGTGGATAACCTACAAAATGTCACTTGCTCAAAATGGATAGTACACTCCTCAAAAGCAAGTATTCATGTCAATGAAACTGCCAGTGTCATCAAAATGAGAAGTCTTGACATCATGGAATGTTTTCATTATGACTGATTATTCTGTGTTTTCCAATGCAAAAAAAGGTCAGAACTCAGTGACACTACCTGTAAATGTTCAAGACGGCACTATACACTACTTGTACAGCCATTTGAAAATGTGGTTGGGAACTAAGTGAGTAAAAGACACTGAATATGTATGTTTCACATTTTTACTGTAGGCTATATGCCCTTTGCAAATCTAAAGTATTGTGATAACTAGTTCAACAATTTTGTTTGTAATGACTCAAGCAATGAGATGAAGAAAATTTGTTTTATTGGGAATGACTATTCAGCATCCATAACCACTCCATTTGGAGTGTGTAAAACATGTTGCTAAGAATTTTGGTGTCTGGTTTGACCGTAATTTAACATCACATCACTAGTCACATCACTAAGCTCATCTTGCTACTATCAACTTAGAAACATCCAAGATTAGATCATTTTAAGTTTTAAAGACACCGAGATCATTATACATGCTATTATCTCTTCAAGTCTGGATTACTGTAATAGTCTTTTTTCTTGTCTGAATCAGAAATCCATTAGACTTCAAACAGTTCAGAATTCAGCTGCAAGATTTCTTACCAAGGCAAAGTACCGTAATCACATCACACCTGTTTTAGCATCATTGCATTGGCTTCCAGTAAGCTTTAGAATTTAATTCAAGATTCTTGTGATTACTTTTTAGCTCTACATGGCCTCTCTCCCAGTTACATATCTGGCGTCCGTTTCCCAAAAGCATAGTTGCTAACTAGTAAGTTACTATGTTGGTAGCAATGCAATTTCCAACCAACATGGTTGCTAACTGGTTAGCAACTATGCTTTTGGGAAACGGACACCTGATTAGTTAGTACCTTACGAAACCTAAGATCATCTGGTAGTGGCTTATTAAGCATTCCAAAGGCCAATCTGAAAACTAAAGGAGATAAGGCCTTTAGTGTCATGGCACCAAGAATTGCCTGAATGAATTGCCTGATGAAGTTAGGTCAGCCAAGTCTGTATCCTCATTTAAGTCCCTCCTTAAAACCCATCTTTCCCTAGTTTTGTTTAAGTGATAAGTTTTATTTTAGAGCTAAATTTCATTTCAGAGCATTTTTCAATGTTAAGTTTAATTTATTTGTTAAGTATTTTTTCATTTTTATATTAACGTTGAGTTCTAATTGAATACGTGTATATATTTTGGATTAATTATTATTATAGTCTCTTTTTTCCTAATTTTGTTCAGCACTTTGTAACTGTTTTTGAAAAGTGCTATATAAAGTTTATTATTATTATTATTATAGTTCATTTTGACTGACATAAGCAGATGATAATGTTATAAAACATCATTGTATTGTTTGAAAGCAACTGACATTTGCAATTTGTTCAGAGCAAGGTGTAATTGCCACTATGATGTGCACAAATGACTAAATATTGTGGGGATTGAACTAATAGTTATGAGAATTTTCATTCTGATCTGAGAAAAGCACCAAAGCGACTGAGAAAAACCGTAAAGAAATGCAAGTCAAACTCTTGCAGATTCTCGCTGCTACAGTTATGGAGCGAAATGAAAAACTGAAGACCTCTCCCTTTCCAAATAACGGTTTTCTTTTGCACAGTTTAAAGAATTACAAAATCTATGATTGCAGTGTAGGAAACACGATTTCGTTGAGGTGTCATCACCTCTGACACAGCAGGGATGAGGCATGCTTGATGCTTCACAGCCATCACAGCAAGTTTTAAATATATATATATTTTTTAGATAATTGTAAGATATTTGCGTGTCATTTGTCCTTGTAGGCAACCCTAAATATGCACAAGATTTGGAGTCCTTCCCGGCTGCTGCCGTGTCCGCTATAACGAAAGATGAAAAACTGTCCGCAGTTTGACCTCAAACATGCTGTTTTTTTTTTTCCTGTTGGTGTTTTTATTTTTGTAAAGGTTAGTTTTGCTAGACCAGTGATAGAGAAATGTATTACAGGTCACTGAAATAACTAACTGAAAGAAAATCTCAATGTTTTCTTTTTTGCTGTTGTTGGATGCAAGTGGCATTTTGTTTTTTTCCCCTCTCTCTGTCTGTTGTGTTCCCAGGGCACACTGACTCCTTGTGATAACCCTTAGGCTTCAAAACACTTGGCAGCGTGGTTTTTGCTTACAATAGCAGTTCATGAATGAGGAATTGGTTTGTCTTGCAAGCACAGGCTACTTTAGTTTTCGGTTCTGTTTTTTTTCTCCTGGAAACACAGATATGAAAGTGAATTTCAGTTCAAGGTGCTAAAATGTACAGTACCCTCTCTTAGACATGTTCTATCATGTCTATGACTTCTGACACTGTTTTTAAGACGTCATGGTATAACATCATTTCAACCATTGAAGTCATCTAGACTCATTTTTCACACACCATAGATATTCTTAGGTGCCAATCCCCACTAACGCTGGGCTGATTAACTTTAGTGCAAGAAAATGTACATCATTCAGTTCATATCAGTTAAATTAAATGAGTTTTCAGTCACACAGATAATTTCCACATATCAGGTGAAACTGCATGATCTTAGCTTTCCCATGATACTATGAGAACTGTGATGAACGGTTTGTGAGAAGATGTACTTTCAATGTATGTTAAATATCTTAGTACATTTTGCAGCTCTGTCTGTGTCCACACAGAGGTATTTTTCTTGTTGCAATAGTATAGTTAACAAACTCAACACATAATGAACCATAACATTAGCATGAGAGCATAATCTGAGTTCAGGTATACAATTAAGTAGCTTGATCCAGCAAGAACTACTGTGCATCTCTGCATAGCCTATAGGTTACTCATCCAATGCATGTCGAGCCATAAAGATTTAGGTCTGAGTTAAGAGTTTAGTTTTTGTAAATTATAGGCTATGCCACATTTACTTTATCCTTTGTGAATTTGCAGATATTTGCAACACAAATAGCTAAAGCCAACCATATGTAGATATTAAAATTGTGCCACAAAAAGTAGATCCTCAACTTTCTTTGGGGCCCTGTAGCCAATTACCCTCCATTAGTTGAAATGTGAAAAAGAAAACATGCCATTCATTGCGCACTAGTTCACTATTCAGTCCCAGATTGATACAGAGAAGAAATAGCCTAGACCTGTGTGTTTGTTTCCTCAAAGCAAGTATCCCTGTTACACAATTATTTACTCCATAGAAATGCAAAATTAACGATTGCAGGGCAGGTAACACTATTTATTTATTAGAGGTCTTTTTTAACACCTCTGACACAGCAGGGATGAGGCGGGGGGCATAGTGCCAAAGCCGCTCGTCCCGTATAAGTTCATCATCTTTGACATCCTTGCGCCAGGGCGCTCTGACGTGGTATAATTGGGCCACATTGTGATCGACACGGACCCCAGTGCTCTCCGCTGACAGAAGGCCATGCACCGTGGTGCGGTACACAGTTCGAGGGTTAACAATCACCTTGAAGTTGTTGAACGCGTTGGGGTCGTTAGGCTCACGCCAAACGTGATCCAAGATGTCCACGCCGACAATGCCTTGCCACTCCTTGGGCCGCTGTGCTGCATTCCCCCCACTCATCGTGCTCCGGAACACGTGGTTCTCGAACTCAAAACTAACCAAGCTGCCATACTTCTTTTCCAAAATGGACAGCAGTTCTGTCCAGCTGTCCACTATGACCGGAACAATGACCTCGTCCAGGTCTTGCAGCACCACGTACTGCGTCTTGTACATGAAGCGGTACACGCAGTCGTTCAGTGCCGCAATTTGTCCAAAGTAGTGCAGGTCTCCTGGCGACTCCGACGGCTGCCAGCCTCGAGACACTTTAATATACTGTGTTATGGGCCAGGGAATGATCTCCACAAAGCCAGCCTTCACATAATAATCCAGCACTCTCTGGGTGTCTGCATTGCAGCTGGATTTGTAAATGGCTACATGTTGAGCTCCCAGAAGTTTGAACATCTCGAGGGTCTGTACCAGCTGCAGGACATTGGTGTATTCGTACATCACAGAGATACAGACAGTGAACTGGTAAGGAAAAGGTCCATGGCTCACCTGCTGGTTCTGAATGGGGAGGAAAGACGGCTTCTGCTCCCCAAGGGGTTGCTTGTAAATGGCTACGTAGGAAGGCGATGAACAGTCCTTGGGGATCGGGCAAAAGATGTCTGCCGTGCCATAAGCAAAACCGAAGTGGTCCGAGTGGATGTCATGTTCAGCAGGGGTGTTTGTGATTGCTCCTTCGCAGCAAAACATGCAGAAGTACTGAATGTTTTCTGTCCGTTTCACAATAGCAATTGTGCGGATTTGAGAGTGGCTCCAACGATGCTCAACATACGATGAGACCAAGTAAGTGCTAGAGTCACTAACGTGGAGCAGAGGATTTTTCTCTGTTAGGAGACCACACACTTTCTCATTCTGCTTAGGCACACTAGGAGAAGGAGCCATTAATCGGTACCCTTGTCTCCTGTCGTCTTCCAGGTAGAGGAGAACATAGGCCAGGGTTACCAACAAGAATGCTACCATGAGCCTAAGAAAGAGATTGGGACTCGGGCCATGGCCATGGTTGGATGTCGTTGGCATCAGTGGGTCTGTTTGTCTTGTTACTTCTGGAAAATACAAGTCAAGAGGGGGGGAAATCAGCCACAGAAGACCCTGATAATCACTGACAGTTAATCAAATCAGATATCTTTCACAATGACTAGCTGAAAAAACAGAAACAGTAGTTACAAGTACAGTGCATCCAGAAAGTATTCGCACCCCTTTCAATGTTTCAGCCTTTGTTACATTGCAGCCATTTCCTACAGTCATTTAAGCTCATTTTGTTCTCCTCAATCTGCACTCAGTACTCCATAATGACAGCAAAATTCTGAATCGTAGAAGTTTTTGCAAATTGATTAAAAAAATAAAAATAAAACTGAAATATCCACATGCACATAAGTATTCACACCCTGTGTTATGACACTCATCTGGTAAATTCTGGTGCCCTCGACTTCTTCAAAAGCACGTTTAAGATAAGTCTGCCCCTTACCAGCTTTGTTTAATTCAATTGTTTGGACATGATATGGAAAGCCAGCACACACCTTTCTGTATTAGGCCTTGCAGTTCAAAGTGCATAGGACAACCAGGAGGACTCCTCGAACTGGCCACACAGCTAGCAATATCAGCAACGGGGGGGAACAGAGCCTTGGTAAGAGAGCTAACCAAGAACCCAAAGATCACCCTGGCTGATCTAAAGTGACCCTTTGTGGAGATGGGATAAAATTATAGACTGACAACCATCATGTCAGCCCTCCACCAATAATGGGCTATATGGCAGAGAAGAGCAGAGGAAAAGTCTGCAACATGCAACACCAGTACATGCTCTCAAGAATGCATTTATTATGCACTTTGAGTCAACTGGTGTTTTTTTTTTTTTTTTTTAAATAACTGTGCTATGTACAGTATATAAATAAACTGACTTGACTTGACTTGGTGATTTTTTGGGCATGGTCAAGCCCTTTATAAGACACTGACGTCTGATTGTCCATGCCCAAAACATCACGATAAAGAACAAGTTCTTGATACTGGTGTTGCGGACTTTTCCTCTGCTCGTCAATTTTGTGGTCCAGCACTCAGGCTCAGTTGTAATTGGATGTGCGTGCCTTAAAAAACATTGTATACTATATGGCAGAGAGGCCTGATGGAAGCTGATTGTCTCTAAATTGTTGCCAAAAGTTTGCCATTGCGCAAATTGTTTGCAAAATTAAACCTCTAAAATTAGCCGCAAGTTTGCTGCAAGTTTTGTCTGAGTGTCATAATTCCAGAATATTGTCCTACAACATTTGTCAGGCAATAATAACATTGATATTTGCACTAAAAGCTATAGCTATATATAGTAAGCTATACTATAAAAACTAAAATCTCTGTCTCAGGGACTGTCCTCTGTTCTGTTTTTTATGGCTGTTGTCACCAGTCACATATGTTGCCTCATCAGGATCTTTCCAAAGACTCATTCTTACAGTCTAAATACCACAGAACATCTCGTGGTGTTAGTTTATGACATGGTGAAATGTTCATCAGCCTCACACTGGACCATTGCCACATTTAAAGCAACAGTGTGCACATTCTCAGGAAAAATGTCATTGCATTACTGTAAGAGAAGAGATGAGTACATAAAAAGTGGTCCTCATAAAAAACTGAAATTTGTTATGTTTTTCTTGACCATGTCTGTGTTTGTGATTGAGGGGAGCCTTACAAATATAATGTATTTAGATTCAGTGTACAAAATGATGATTTTTTGATACTCTTCTCATTTTGCAAGGACGATGATGGATACATGGACCTCTCTGATACAGGGAATAATGGAAAAGGTTTGCAATTGAATTTGATTATAGTTCATTGTAAAAGTCGTTTTATTTGCCCAGTGAGGAATTAGTGGTAAGCAGAGATGTATAGTAACTAAGTAGAACTACTTAAGTACTGTACTTAGGTACTAAAACGCAGTATCTGTACTTTATTGAAGTATTATTTTTTTCTCCTACTTCCACTTTTACTTCACTCCATATT
>JASCQY010131433.1:0-13197 GCA_030264315.1 Sardinella tawilis
GGTTAATGTCAATCACATGACTGATTCATTTCTGAGCAACTGTTGCAACTGTCATATTTGTGTCCTTGTGCATATTTGTTTTGAATTGTGGACACAAATAAAGAAGTAAAAATGTGTGTGTGTTTGTGTGTGTGTGTGTGTATTTTTCTTGTGATGACAATGACAATGGTAGTGGTGGTGATGCTGATGATGACGACTATTATGTAGTTGGACATACTGTAGAGTGACTGTGATGCTGAACAGAGAAGAAACATCGATGCATGAGCACACACACACACACACACACACACACACACACACACACAAACACATCATGGCTTTCACAAGATACCCATCATGAGAGCACGGTTCACTGACAAAGGATTGAGCAGGCAAAATGAAAAATGAATCACATCCCGAGTGAATTAGGGAGAGAGCACAAAGGCTGGACCTCTTGAGGTACGTACTCCAAATCACAACGTGTGATTATTTTAGTCGGGAAAAGGTCAGTGTGGAGCTCGACCACCTTTCAAGGTAACACGCATCAAAAACCCCCTCCTATGATGGCACAAAAAAAACACAAAGCTCTCATGCTTCCATTTATTTATTCATTCATTCACTTGCTTTTTTTTATATTTTATATTTATTTATCCGAGGCAGCTCACCGTGACAGAATGCAATTCTCAACAGGAGTTACACAATAAATAATCAAAAGCTCTTGCCGCCTCTCACAAACACTTGTGTTTGTCAGGGAGAGGAAGGGAAAAAAAAAAAATGAATTGAAATGAAATAAAATAGCCGCCTTTGACAGATCCCATTTGCCCGACAGAACGGGATGTGAGTGGCACCGCTGACATGTAAACACTATTAGGGATTCTGTCTGCACCGCTAGTCAACTGTGGCAGAGAGAGCTTTTTTAATCTGCGATAAAAATCACTCTTATCATTCGACATGGCAATGATATAGACTCCCCCTCTCTAATCCTGTTTTAAAGGCAGCCTACTGTAACCTCCAGTAGTGTGTGTGTGTGTGTGTGTGTGTGAAGCAGCAGTGAGACTGAGCTGTGCACTCTGGGCTGCTCCGTGTGTTAGTGGAGGGCCCTGCCTCTACAGTACCACCCAGAGAGAGGTGAGACTATAGTGACTCGTGCATCTACATGGGCCGCAGTGCTTGAACTGCACCATATGGCATTGGCAGGAATACTGGCAGGGCTGCGCTTACGAGGTCTATTTCCTTGGGAATATGTGCATCCATGCGTGCATTTTTTTGCCTGCCCTCAAATGTGGGAGCGTTTAATAAATCCCACACTTGAGAATACTCGGGATGGGTGGTCTAGGGAATGATTACTAGTGCTTAGTGGTTTGGCTCTCCAAGACGCTCAAAAAGTGAAGAAGAGAAATGTGTTGTGTGTTTTTTCAGAGGAATCCAAAAGCTGACAGAGACCACGAGAGGAACTCTACACCAAGGCAGAGGCAACAGCGGCAGGAACCAGAGTGGCTTGAGTTTCAAGCCCAGTGTCACCATTACTGGAACAAGAGTGTTTGTGTATGTGAACACCAAACTGAAAGGGTTCAGCTGGAGTACATATGAATCCTTCAGTAAGGATGCCAACTAAGGATGCCGGCTTTCATGGACAGGATCGAGCAAAGCTCTGGAGTCCTATATCAATCTTTCCCAAATGTTCTTCAATAGCGAATCTCTTCTGAGAGCTAGTACGGTACTCTTGTAACACAGATTGAACACACTTAGCCCAACTCACACACCTCATTGCTTCTCCCTTACCTACAGAGATCTCGATTCATCACTACTCCATTTGTCACTTGATTCCAATGTCTGCACCCTCATCCCCTTGCTATCTGATGAGAATCTGGCCTGAATATCAGTCCTCAACTGTGAAGGGGGAGGGTGTCTATGTTCCCCGGGTCCTATGTTCCCCTCCTTCCACTGTAACCCTAACCCTAGCCCTAACCAGAGTGGGGAACATAGGACCTGGGGAACATAGGACCCAGGGTATATAGGGACAACCCCCTGTGAGGCACTTGGGTTGAAAAGGACTATTAAAGGAATACAGGACTGAAAACATGCATGTGCTGTAAGCGGACCAGCCCAGCGGGCAAGCAGCCTGACCCAGATGTGTGCGATACAGTACACCCTCTCTGAGAGCAGCAACCTCAACCCTGACTGATGGCACATCTTTAGTTCATTCACACCCACAGCCCACAAAATCTATACAGACCCTGGCATCACTTATACAACCATCCCCACAATCAATTGGAAAATCTTTATATCAGACTCCTCTGACTGACTCTGGTCTCAGAGTGGTAAAAAACAGGCAGTTAGTTATTCCTTTCAGAGTGCCTTCCAACTCCCCCATTCAGAAGGCCAAACTGCAATGCTGTCATCATTTTATCTGATCATTTCAACACCCTTAACAAGGTCTAAGAAAAAAACACTACTGGAAATGAATAATTAATAGTTTTACACACACATGCGCGTCGCACGTACCCACAAGGCAAGGCAAATTTATTTATATAGCGCGTTTCATACACAGGGCAACTCAATGTGCTTTACAAGGTAAAGCTAAAAACAAAGACAAAGCAATAGTAAGTAGCCTGTACCATTTAGAATAAGTAAGTAAATAAATAGATAAAGCAGGCAAAGCAAAACATAATAGAAGCAAGAAAGAAGATAAGAAATAAATAGGTGAATAAATAACTAAGAAAAAGAAGGGCACTGATCTCAAGTCTTTGTTCTCTCTTTCCAAAGACAATTACTTCCGTTTTGTCTGAGTTGAGCTGAAGGAAGTTCTGTGACATCGACCTGTTTATCTGATCAAGACATTGATAGAGGGAGTCAAGGGGGGCGCTGTCATTGGGTGAAAGGGCAAGGTAAACTTGTGTACAGTATCATCAGCATAACTATGATAGCTAAGAGAAAAGTTTGTGATTTGCCCAAATGGGAGCATGTAGAGATTAAACAATACTGTAAGGATTGACCCCTGAGGCACACCACAAGTGAGGGTCCGTGTGGTGGAGGAGAAGTTCCCAATTGCCACAAAAAAGCTCCTTTCCTATAAAAATAGGTTTTTAGCCAGTTTATAACAGCACCAGAGAAGCCCACTAAATGTTCAAGGTGATGTAATAAAATGTTGAAAATTGTTGTTGATCCACAGTAGCAAAGGCTGCGCTTAGGTCTAATAGTGCTAGAACAGAGACCATGCCAGCATCACTATTTAGGCAGATGTCATTTAAAACTTTTGTAAGGGCAGTTTCCGTGCTGTGATTTGCTCGAAAGCCTGATTGGTAGGTATCAAAGCAGTTGAATGAAAGGTACGTTAGATATTGGTCTGTAGTTGCTATAGTGTCAAGGCATCCAGGTTACTCTTTTTAAGAGGGGGCTTGACAACAGCTGTTTTTAGTGACAGGGGTAATGTGCCATTCTGTAATGATGTGTTTACAATTTTAATCATATCTGGTGCAATGATACGGAGGACAGATTTGAAAAAGCTGGTTGGCAAAATATCGACAGTACTGAACTACAGTATCTGTAGTTCAGATGTGGAAAAACTGAGTTTCAGTTTCATTAAGCGTTCGGTAGTCAATGGGGATTAATTCAGACATTGCATTAAGAGCTTCTTGCCTTAGAGCTGGCTGGTTAGAGCTGGTTGATAGTGACTGGGATGTTAAGCTTAGTCTTATTTTTTTAAATTTTACTGGTGAAGAAGGATGCAAATTCATCACACTTTTTGGATGACATTAGCTCAGGTGCTAATTGATCGGAGGGATGCTGCAAATAGCATATTAGCATTGTTTGCATTTTTATTCATGATACTGGAGAAGAAGGATTTTCTTGCCTTGCAGATTTCTATATTGTATTATCATAGCTTTTCTTTGTGAATTTGATAATCAATATGGAGTTTGGTTTTCCGCCATTTTCTTTCTGTTCGCCAACATTGTCTTTTAATCTCCTTGACAGTTGGGTCCTGTTTCCACGGTGCTCCATGTCTGTTAGTAATCTTTTTATCTTTTAGTGGAGCAATGTCATTCATTATGTGGGACATTGTGGAGTTAAAATTGGTCATTAGATTATCAACTGAGTCTGAGCAGGATGTTTCACTTGCAGCTAGTTGAAATGGTTGCTCAATGAGCCTTGCCGTGTTTTCATTAATGGCTCTTTTCTGAGTAGTCATGGTAATCTTTTGGAAAAGAGGTGACATATGAATGCTAAAGAAGATACAAAAGTGATCAGATAGTGCTACATCAATAACAGTAGTGGAAACAAGAAGGCCTTTAGTTATTACAAGATCAAGGGTATGACCATGCACATGAGTTGGCCCTTGTACTTGCTGAGTTAGACCAAAGGTGTCACAGAGAGCCAGAAATTCTTTAACATAAATGTTCTCGGGAATATCAATATGAAGGTTGAAGTCCCCTGATACACACACACACACACACACACACACACATACACGCACACGCACACACATCAATACATACTGTAGTGTATATATTACATGATGCAAAATACTTAAGAAAAAAACAAAAAGCCATTTACCCTCCAAGCTCAGGTCCTCTACCAGGGACAGCAAAGCTGATGGTTCTACAGTGTATAGTATCTTAGCTGGTCCCAGGGCTGCAGTCTCCTGAACAGAGCCATCAGCCCATATACAAGTATTTACAATTGAATTGATTTGGGTGCATTTACTTTGATGTCATAAATAGACTGTGTTAAATTCATGGGTGACCACTTGTGTGTGCTCTGGCGTGAGGTGATGAAACTCATGACCTCATGAATGCAACTTGTGATGCCCTGCTGACCTGAACATCAAAGCCACTAGTCTACCCCCCCCCCCCCCCCCCACAATCAGCCTTTGAAATTATCATTCTTCTGTAATCAAGTAAGTAAAAACAACTTGTTACTTCTTACCTTGATGCGATATGCATTCGCTGTTCCTTTGAAAGTGCTGCTGAAAGTCCAGCGTGACATGAGTTTGATTATAATGGGATGTGATTTGGAATTAAAGACATGGCTTTTAACTTTTAATTAGGTTTGTATGATGATGATTATTGCTCCCAATGACCACAAAAAATAGATAATCGGGGAACAAACCATTCTTTTTTTTCATATTCCAGTTTGGCTAGACTATTATGAGATGTTTTTACTGACAGACACATACGAAAGGGACAGGACTGGTTCCTGGCACAGATGAACAAGGCGATTGCCTAGGGCGCCAAATATCAGGGAGATATTGCGATAGTTTTTTATTTTATTTCTTTATTTTTTTAAACTTCTATTTCTAGAAAAGGGCAATAAAAAGGCTAAAGCCAGCCCTGCAAAGGGAAATGTGTGGGGAACTTATGAGAAATATCAAAGCCCAGGGATGAGCCTTATTGGGCTTCAGCATACGGGATGAGCCATGCAGTACAGTACCTGGGAGGACATGTTGACGGTGAGGGTGGCCCACTTGGTGGAGTCGAGGCCCTGCAGGACCCCCTGAGCCACGGAGGTCTTGCCCGTGCCCACGGGCCCCGTCAGCAGCACTGGGTACTGGCTGCCCACCAATGCCTGCACCAGGAAGTTGTAGCGCACTGTGTCCACTGTGGGCACCATGATCTTATAGAAGGGGGCACTGACAAGGGGGGGCAGAGAGGGACACACACACACACACACACACACACACACAAACACACACAAAACAGCAGTTTTTGGCCTTGACATAGTAATATGCATGACAAGGCAAGACATCCACAAAGCATGAATTTAAATATGCAGCATATGCAGCATTTTTCATGCCAATAAGAGGGAGAGAGAGAGAGCGTGCGAGAGAGAGAGAGCGAGCGAGCGCGCGCGAGAGAGTGGGGGTGGGGGGGTGGGGGCTAAAACAACATTGTTTCCTTATATAAAACAGACACCTGCAAAGAAAGAGAGCTCCTTTGTGGACTCTGGCGCTAGCATACAAAGTGCCAATTAATCATTACAGGACTACAATCTCATGGCTGGCAGAAGGAGAGAGAGGAGAGGAGACGGAGATGAAAGTCAGGATGATTACAACTGCTTCTTTAAACAGCCACTCATGAGGAAACAAACAAACAAACAAACAAATAAACACACAGACACAATGACTGTGTATGCAACTGATACAAGATGCTCAGCGGATTCAGGGATAACATAATGCCAGCAAGCCAATGCAACACATACCACAGCAGGGCCATAACACAGACAGTTAGATAATAAAAGTAAGGAAGACCTACTAGCTCATTGGTGTTTTTTGCCCTCAACGGTGCCTTCCAGGCAGCGCTGCCTGAAAGGCACCCCACTCCAAAATCTTGGTAGGAGAGGGTTAGGGTCAGGGTTAGGGTTAGGGTTAGGGTCAGGGAAGTGCCTTTCAGGCAACGCTGCCTGGAAGGTTCCGTTGAGGGCAAAAAACACCATTGAGCGACCTACTAACTCTACATTAAAAACAAAATAACTATTTCCCTCTATTTCATTTATTAGATTTAGCTAAGGTCTATTTACATTCTGCAGTATAAGTCGATACATTGCTCATTTCAGCACGAGAAATGAGCAATGTCTCAGACATCAGACATAATCAGACATATGGTGGGTATGAGTCACAGCAATGAGCGCTCTAAACAGGGTGCCTGTTGTTGTTGGCCAATGGTGTGACAGCGATGTTGGCCAGAGAAATGGAAGGCTGACTGATGGTGGAGGCTGACCCCTGGTCATGCAGCACTGTGGGGGTGGGGGTGGTGGTGGTGGCATGGGGGTCTGTGTGCCGCAGCACCAGCAGAGGAGAGGAGAGGAGGGGAGAGTGGAGGAGAGCGGAGGAGAGGAGAGGAGAGAAGGAGATAAGAGGAGAGTGGACAAGAGGAGAGAAGAGAAGAGAAGGAAAGGAGAGGAGAGAAGAGGAGAGGAGAGGAGAGGAGAGGAGAGGAGAGGAGGAGATGGCTGGGCTGCTGGGGTCCCGGAAAGAGTCCTCCTGGAGCTGCCCCGCGCTCACTTCAAGAACCTGACACAAGCGCTCATTAAAAAAACATTGCTCAACTTTTTTTGAAGGCGACCCACTAAAACACGAGCACGTCTTTTGTGAATTGATGTGTGTGTGGGGTGTAATGTGTGTATGTGTGTGAGGGACACAGAGAGAGACACAAAGTGTGTGTGGTACTTGTGTATGTGTGAGAGAGATTGAGTGTGTGTGTGTGTGTGTGTGTGTGTTTGTGTATGTGAGTGAGCGAGTGCGCGTGTGTGTGTGTGTGTGCATGCTACAACTTTCTTTTAGCTCTCTCCAGCGAGCTGGACAGAAAGGGGGGTGAAGAGAAGAGAAGATCGAGAAGAGAGAAAAGGGCACCGAAACAAACGAGTGACAGAAAGAACGAGTGGGCGAGCGAGAGAGAGAGAAAGAGAGAGAGAGAGAGAGAGGCAAGGGAGGCATGAGTGGAGGGGGAAAAAAAGGAGGGACACACACACACACACACACAAAAGAGCAATCCTAAAAGCAAGTATTGACATGACAAATGAGGAGGGAGAAAGGAGAGAAAGAGAGGGGGAGATATCTGAGGGGAGCAGGGAGCCGCTGGTGCCCAGCTGGGGTGCCAGCTTCAGGGCCTGCAGCTCAGCCTGAGGGCCTGCCTGGCACCATCCGACTGGGCTGACCACTGGGTGTGTGTGTGTGTGTGTGTGTGTGTGTGTGTGTGTGTGTGTGTGTGTGTGAGAGAGTTTTTGGATCTGCACGTGTGTGTTTAGTGCATGTTTGTGTATGCATGTGGGTGCTTATCTGCACTTATGTGTGCATGTGTGTGTGCATGTGTGTGTGTGTGCATGAGTGTGTGTGTGTGTCGTCACATGGACACTCACTTGGCAGGGTATCGCCAGCTTTTCAGCAGCTTGTCCTCGAATGACGCCCAGCTCTTGTTCTTGGTGTCCACATAGTACTCATAGATGGTGTCCTGTGTGTGTGTGGGGAGAACGGTGCCATTGTGTGTGAAGTGCAGTCTTTGGGGGTGAACTTCTAATCTAATTCTTAGCTCACAATAAATCAAGGCTCTATCAGACTCATTCAGGCATTTAGCTGCTCTTTGTGTGCAGTGTCAACTTGTGCTAACTAAATGTCTAACAACTTTAAAGATAGGTTTTTAAAGTTTACTTGTGTTCACTAAATTCATTTACATTTTATTTGATTAGGGGTGTGTATATATTGGTCAGATGGCATGTCTTGACATCTGAGTGTGTGTGTGTCTGTGTGTGAGTATGTGTGTGTAGTCGGGCACCTTGTTAGGGAAAGTTCCCTCCAGTTCCCGCAGGAAGTTGTCGATCTTCTTGCGTCCATCCTCGTCCACGGAGGCGCACAGCGACCAGATGAGACTGAAGAGGAACCACAGCTCCACCATACGCCCGTAGTGCTCGGCGTCATGGGGGTTCACCTGTGCCAAAGGTCAAAGGTCAAATTAGTGAGTGAGACTGTGAGAGTCCCATAGGACTGCAGATCTCCACTACCCATATACGGCTGCAGACATGGAAGAGAATATGACTCCCTGTCAGCGCTTCCCAAAGAGCTTTCAGATCAGATGTCAGATCAACACATCTACACACTAACCCTCCACTAGTTTGTGTGTATTTAGCATCTAAAAAGCCAAGCTAAACAAATAATAATTAAAACAAAACAAAAAAAAAACTGTAGAATTTTAGGGTGGAGATCACAAAATACGGTGACACAATATAACCTCAACAAGGACTGTCCACATTACTTCCCTATTACCAATAAGCACTCCATGGACGTTTAGTTGTGGGACAATCAGCTGTCAATAAATGAAGGCCCTCTAGGCTTGAGATGTGCACAGAGATCTAAGTCAGCCTCTAGATGAGAACACAGCAGCCGGATGAATGCGGATCACATCCACAGTGTCAGGCACGGCTCACGGAGATGCCTCGGAGCTCGGAGACGCTTTCAAAAGTCTCCCCCGTCTAAATGGAGACGTCCTGTGACGCACGTCCCCTGCACACTCTCGGAGCCGCAGTTTCAGCTGACTGTGAGCCTGACTTTGTGCAGTGTGCCAGTGTTCTAACACACACACACACACACACACACACACACACACACACACACAAACCATTTCTTTCCTCCTCAATTTTAAATAGGCCTGATGCCTTAGGCTGATGTGCACTCTGGCAGCCAAGTTATCCTCCCACCAGGCACACAGCTACAAAAGAGACTGGGTAGATATGCACACTGTGATGTGTGACTGAGTGTGTGTGTTTGTGTGTGTGTGTGTGTGTGTGTGTGTGTGTGTGCCTGTCTGTCTGTCTGTCTGTCTGCATGTGTATGTGTGCGTGTGTGTGTGTGAGAGAGAGAGATGATATGCATTCTGCTGTTCTGCACCTAATCAAGGGCATACCTGTTCCAGAATAATGTGCTATTCATAGAGTGACACTTACTACCATTAGTCTTCAGAAACCTGCATTTTACCTTAGAAGCACCACATACCTACATGAACCACACACACAATGCACCATAGCCACACAGAGCCATGATAAAGTGAAGCATGGCTTTAAGGAAGGATCCTTAAACCTGAACTGCGTTTTCAAATCATTTGCAAATATATATCGCCACTAAATTGGGCCCACTTTACATTCTACACATATATACAGCTTATATGAAATCTTATGAGGAAATATCAATATATGTAGTGCCAGGCTAACATGGCTAATAGTGTGGCACTTATATAGGTTGATACATTTATGCACAGCATGTGCTGTATATATGTGTGTGTGTGTGTGTGTGTGCGTGTGTGTGTGTGAGATATACTGTAGACACATACTCCGTTCTGTGGCGTGGCCAGCGTGTCGTAGAGCTTGCAGAGGGACATGACTCCGTTGAGCTCAGTGATGGGCACCAGGTCCTTGCAGTGGCTCCTCTTGAACAGCAGGGTCTTCTCTATGTAGCTGTCAAACAAGCGCTGCAAGTGCTCCACCTCAGGCTAACACACACACACACACACACACACCAGTTGGTTGATGCAAGATTTGTGTTCTATAGCTCTTTATGTGCTATCTGCATATAGACTTTAGAGAGAGAGAGAGAGAGAGAGTGGGTATGTGGGTAATGTGGGTATAGTATGGCATGAGTGAGCGAGTGGGTGATGTACCTTCTGCCTCTTATCCATCCAGGACCTGACGTAGGGCTTCCAGCCCAGGTCTGAGTAGTCGTTGTAAACCATCCCACAACGAGACACTGTGGCTGGGGAGGCTACTGCCAGATCCTCCACCTCGAAAAGCAGAGACACCTACACACACACATACACACACACACACACACACACACACACACACATTCAAGCGCACGCACACAGACAGAGAGACAGACAGACAGACACACAAACACACACACGCGCACCAATAGACATGCATGCACAAGAGCACACATGCGTGGCAGGTAGACAAGCACAATTGCACGGGTACACACACACACACAAGAAAAAAAAAAAAATCAATCACGTGTACTCAAACAAACACAGTTCAGCACTAATGTCCTTTTACATAAACTGTTTCACAATCAATCACGGAAATTGCACTAAATGACAAACAATCAAAGCTGAATTTAATGTGGAACACAACCAAATACCCATATGAAACACATGTGCCGTAAAAGACTGGGCTTGGGGTAATGGATGTTTGAATTCGGGCCACACACACACACACACACACACACACACACACACACCATATGCTTCAGACAGGCCCAAGGCAAGCTTAGTGAAAAAGAACCTGTCTGACACACTGTGGGGAGAAGAATAGCCAAAGTGTGTGTGATTTCTGCTCTGTCTCTCCACACCTGAATAATGTGCTCCGACCCCAGCAAAAGGCTGCGGCGGCGGCGGCGGCGGTGGCTAAGCTAATCCAAGCCAAGTGCTTGCAGGAGTTTGCACTGTACTGTGCTGGGCTGTACGGCCATGTTGTTGTGCTGCCCATTGGCCTGGAGACCCAGTAGGCCATAAACATGAGCTGCTTTGCAGCGCTGCATCCACACACATTAATCACCGCAGGTCCCCTGCAATGCAGTCCACTCCAGCGCACTCTTCCCACAGTACAGTAGAGTAGAGTAGAGCAGGCAGCAGCAGCGCTCAGCGCCCGGGCTAGCCAGTGTACGCACACAATACAGGAGGCAGAACACTAGCAGTGAGAGACTCGGATGGGGCTTTATTCTCGGCCATATTTCACTCCCTGACTGAATTCGCTTATAGTAATATAGCAGCATAAGGGAGGAATATGTCCCAAGGCCTTTTTAAAGAGCTTCAGACGCTGCTTGAAGTCCCTCAGGCAAACAGCGAGATGTCTGAGGTACAAGAGAATAAACAAACAATATATATGTTATAGTGTAAAAATAATAAAATAGAGATTATTTGCAAGGGCAACGCTATGCCCTTAGCATTCTAAAAGCTGAAGGGAGCCTCGGCTAGCAAAGCTGGATTTCGGAATGGCGGGAGCAAGCATATTCCACTCTCTGACTGAATTCACTTTTAGTAATATAGCACCGTCCATAAAGAAGGAATATATCCCAAGGCAAGTTCAGGAAATAAACAAACAAACAAAACAACAAAAACACAAACACTATCCTGGACAGGACAAAGTGCGCACTGGTTGCGTCTGAGTTTGTTGGTTATAGTTATACTGTACCTATTTCAGATGACACAAGCCTATTGTGAGTATGCTAAAGAGCAGAAGTAGCATACTGCCTGAGGGCTTGGCTGCATGCATTAGCTGGTCTGACAGTATGCTAAATAGGACAAGTATTATACTTCCTGTGCGGCACTGCATCTATGGTTTTACAGTAGCTGTGTGTGGTGCCAGGTGTGCTCCAGAGTGTGTGTGGTGCCACACTCAAGGGGATGTAATGGGGATGTGTGTGTGTGTGTGTGTGTGTGTGTGTGCATAGGATTGGTTACCTGCTCCGGCATGGAGATCCTCTCTCCGTTGATGAGCGTCAGCACCTTATTGTCGTCCATCACTGAGTTCATGCTCTCGATCCACAGCGTGTCAACCGGACCGTCAAACACTATCCACTTCTCGTCCGGCTTCTCATCTGAGACACACACACACACACACACACACACACACACACATTCATTACATACTGAAGTGCCACCCAAGGTATGCACTGCACAGTCTTCTCTGACTTGATTGAAAGTCATTGATCTTCATGTGAGTACACACTGTCAACTGTGCTTTTTAGATTTTTACCTCTTGCATTACAGTTGCATAAACACTAACACTGATGAGCTGAAGAGAAGACCATGAGCAAATTTTGAAACCTACGTATAAAATGTATAGTATAAACAACAGATTCATATTTTAGTAATGTGCCAAAACACTGTGATTTACATCTATATATTGTCTACGTATTGTTTTGTCCAATAAAATACGGCCATTGCACCCCTATTACAGGCAAAAAAAATAATACTAATCTTAATCGCATTTAACTATTAATTTAATTAATGGCCATTTTTCATAGAGGCAAACACAAACACATTTTATTCCAGATATTTAAGCAAACAAAAACGCACTCACTCACCCACCCATGCCCACATGAACAAACAGCAGTCTTCACACACAAACAATCACACACAAAACCGTCTTTAATTGAGCATTTATCTTGCTCTCTCCCTCTCGTCTGACCATATGTAGCTCATTTAGTTTTAGACCATCAACACTGTGCCAGCCCACAGAGCGAATGCACACTCACACACACACACACACACCACCCATCTGCTCCACTGTTTTAGCTGACTGAGTAGGAGCCATGGCTGTACCCTCTGATTTGGAAAGTGTGTGAGTCTGCTTTTCTCTATTTCATGCACTCACACACACACACACACACACACACACACATACACACACACACACACACACACACACATACACACACACACACACAAACACACACACACACACACTACACATTTGACACAAAGGCAAATGCCAACAACAACAAAAACAACACAGATGTACAAATACACACACACACACACACACACACACTCTTGCTGGCTGGGTGGCTGGGTGAGTGTGGCATCAAAACCCTGTCAGAGAGTGAAAAAAGCAAAGTGCCACATCTCCTCTGGGTGCTGCAGCCCCTTTTCAAGGACGGGGAGGAGGCACACACACACACACACACACACACACACACACACACACACACACACACACACACACACACACACACAC
>JASCQY010131480.1:0-13190 GCA_030264315.1 Sardinella tawilis
CGTGGGTTATAATCTAAATCTCAATGGGAAAAATGAATGGGAAAATCTCTTCCGGAAACGCACTGGCCAACTCTATACTTTCTCCAAGAAAAGTGATGACACAATTGTGTTGATATTTGATAAGCAGCCACAGAGAAACTTCAGTAAATAATCAAAGGTGGAAAAACCCACAGTTATGGCATGGCAAACCATTGCTTGTACAGCTGTCGGTTAGCCTGATTTGTTTATGTTTTGTTTACCATTTTGAGAGCCAGCGTTGTCAGCAAACACCTGGAGGAGTACATGGAGCAAATTGACAAATTGTATTTCAGTAGCATCACATAGCCTACTGTACCTTCAGAGTACGAATTGCCCCTCCATAATTGGAGGAAGTGCCCTCATAACACTTTTTTTTATACAGACAAGTACATGTAGTCTGCAAGTCAAAATTCTCGCTGTAGGCCCACTAGGTGTGTGCCCAGAGCGCCCACCAAATTAATCAACTAAGTTGCTACACATAGTAGCATATTGATAGCCAGGCTAGCGCCGCCTAATGCTTCCGGCCAATTTCATTTGCCTTCACCATATAATCAGGAAATTACTTAACATTCAAAATACTGTCAATGGTGGTAGAGAGACAACTTCCCTTCATACTGGAGTGGCTGGTGCACACGTTCAGACATACAGTAATCGTAATAGCAAATGATACCTTAACAGAAAGCTATAGTTGTGCTGTAGGCAAACTCCATGACTTTTCCAAAACTTTCAGCAAATTTACCAAATTCCATGACTTTCCCAGGCGTGGCAAATTACATTTTCAATTTCTATGACTTTTCCAGGATTTCCATTACCGTGGGAACCCTGAGTATAGTACTATCATACAATATAGTACGATAGAAGATAGGCTGTGTTCCAATTTTTTTTCGAATTGAGACACTCACATTAGTGCTGCTGGATTGTCCCATCTGCTCTAATATCCTACAGACCTCTGTCTCTCTCACTATATGAAAATCATAGGATTGTAATTTGTGTAGAATGCAGTGCAGACAAACAGTAAGCACAAGAAAAGACATGATAGATGCAAGGGAGTGAGTCTATGCGTTCAGAGATGGCAGACCAGTTTTTTTTGTGGTGAGTTTCTGAAACCTTTACCTGCCAGATCCCTGTAATTAATCATTTTAGCTGGTTGTAAAGTAACGCATTTTCAGTGGAAGCTGGACTTTTGCTGGCTATCTGCATTTTTCAGTGCACGTCATCCAGTAGGCCTACCATGGCAGAGACAGTAAGAACATGAGATATGTTACTGAGATGAATGGGTATGAGATGGAGCTACAGTATAGGCCTATTAATATCAGTATTTCTTAAAGCAACACTCCACCATTTGCGTAAATATGTTCATTTTCCATCTCCCTATGAGTTAATTCATTGAGCCATACCTTTCTCCTGTTCATCCAGTCCTTCTCGGAGTCTGGCGATTTAAGCTCCAATCTAACATTTATCATTGAAGCGGATTAGACCAGGCGAGATGCTAATGGTCCAATCCGATTCAATGATAAATGCTAATTTTGAGCTGAAATTGGTATTGCCAGACTCAGAGAAGGACTCGATGAACAGGAGAAAGGTATGGATCAGTTAATTAACTCGAGGGGAGATGGAAAATGAACATATTTCCACAAATGGTGGAGTGTTGCTTTAATGTAAATTCAAAGCTATTTTATTGTGAAACTTTCATCGCAGCAACTAGCAATTACTGTAACACCAGTAGCAGTTTGTGCAGTTTCACATGATATGGATACTGTCTCTGTTAGGCAAGGAAAGCTCCCAATCTTGGCAAGTAATCGGACAGAAACCAGTGGATCAATATGATGAACAGTGCTTTTGCAACAACTTTGTTACGGTCACATTTGAAAACACAATAATGTAAACATACTCTTTGTTTCCAACATTGTTTCCGTTAAGTCCAAAGCAGACTGTACAAGCAACACTACAGCGTCATGTAGGCTAACGGCATTCTCTACTGTGTCCAATGATGAGTAAATTGCAGTGGCATACATTACATGGCACCAAGTGCTGTTTGTTGAGTTTTTATAAATGTGTAAGTTTGAATGTTGTAGGTGATTATTTTCTCCATAATGTTGAGAAGACTTCGTGGCCACACGGGTTTTCTGAAGGCTTTCCTCAGTTTAAGAAATGGTTTTAGCCATTAGTCACATTTCCCTTCTGAACATGACCTTATTCAATGGTTTAACTGCACTGGGAATTATTGAGTGCTAGGTTACTTCCTGTCAGCTGAACTAGTCATCTACTGTAAGTTAAACAATGGGATCAAATTCACTTTTGAGCATCTATTGTTTTCATTTTGTATGCACAGTATTGAGGAAATTCGTGTACTGTATTTAGAAGTTGTAGCCGAAGCAATACACACATCACATCTTTATTTACATTACAACTTAAAGATAAATAGTGGCTTATAACAGCCTGATCTAAACATTAGCATGAACAGGAGAACAACAGGGACTTAAGAAACAAAAGCAGAGTGTTCATAGTCTCTCACAACAGCAGTGCACTATGAAATAGTGAATGAGCAGATTTAGAGGAAAGGGTTTACTGTATAGGCTACACATGACTGAGGAGGTAGTGAGAAACAGCTGGAAAATTAGCAAGATCAAAAGAATCAGGAAAGAACATGCCATGAACAATGACAAAAGAAAATGTGATTTAAAAAAAATACCCTTCTTCGTCACTTTCCTGTATGTCTTTTGATATATTGCCATGCTTATTTTTTAAGATACTGTACATGAGCTGTTTCAATTATGCCATTATGGCCTACATAATCTTTACTTGATTGAATAGAAGTGACACTTTACTTTACATGTCATAAACACGTTTGAGTGTCAGTAGCCTACAGTACATGTTCATGATTTGTGTCATGCCGTGTTTATGACGGGTTAATGATGTAACTCATGTCAAAAGCCTTGAAGTGTCACCAAATCTGCTATATTGCATGGACACTGTACTGTATGCTGCCAGTGCGGAAATAAGGATCCTGTCACTCCAATGGGCTCTGCAAATGGAGGACATGCTACTTACTGACGGCTCACATCGCTGGTAACACATTAATGTACTTTAGGTTTTTGACATAAGAGTGACATTAACCTGTCATAAACATGACATTATATTTTTTATGATGCTTGTCTTGATTGTTGACATTCAACAATATTTATGACTTTGTCATTAAGTGTTGTTAGGTTTTTGTCATGTCCGACCCCTAAACAGTGTCAGCTTTACATTACAAAAACCAAATGACACTTAATAACAAGTCATGAACATTAAGAAAGTGCATGTTCATGACACGTTTATGACAAGTCACTCTTATGTCGAAAACCTCAAGTAAAGTGTAACCAGATCTCTTGTAGACTGGTCTATACTGAACCCAGAGTGCAGTAGTTGTGATACACAACAAGCACATTCCCTTTCATGTGAGTGGAGCTTGTATGGCATGGCTGTAATAACTGGCTAAGTTTGTGTGAGGAGGATTGCAAGAATTTTAATAGAGGTAGAAAGAGAGAGAGTGAGAGAGAGAGAGAGAGAGAGAGAGAGAGAGAGAGAGAGAGAGATTTTATGACTTTTTAGGCCATATGAGTGAGTGACTTGAGCCAACTCATTGCAAAAGTGATCTTGCAGTTGAGATGGGAGATGTTGAGACCTCCACACGCCATGCAGCAACTTAGTCTCCATTGCTTTACATAGAATTTCACACACCACATCAAACCCTTTCAATAAAATCAATAAAACAATATCCACTGATTACTAAGTCTTAATCAGAGGCAAAATGTAGTCCAGTGATGTACCCATCAGTTAGTAAATACAGCTAGGCCTACTAAACTCAAAACAGTACAAATGAGAATTCAGAGAAAACATGGGGAACCTCATTATCAGTAGGAACTGCAGTATGCAAAACTTTCTTGTCCTTTTTGTACGAGAGAAAGTGTCATTGCACTCTTGTTGGTGCCTACAGTATGCGCAGTGCGCTTTAGAGAAGTAAAAGGCCGAGAGAAATGAGCGAGAGTGGAGGCCTAGGGTGGAAGCTGTGTGACATATGGGTGGGGATGTGTATGTGTGAGTGGGGTCTGGGAAAAGGGTGAAAGTATCAGCAAAAGCAACACCAGCTACCAGTTTACTACTTTTTGGGGTGGCTTTTATCACATGACTCATCCATGGTGTCATATTTTTTTTTTGTGATTAATTTTGATTGTACATGTATAGTTAGGGGACGGACAGATCCCAGTAGCCGTCCACGATAAACAGCATGCAGTTCTATGTCCAAGGCTGAAAGATACTGTATAGGCTGTTTCAATGTCTATCAAATTGGAATGCACAGAAGAGTCGAGAATTTTCATTCAGATGGCTCTTTGAGATTGTGATCTTCAACCAAACTCGACCCTTTCTTGACACTAGAGTAGAGTGTTCTGACCTGATTGAGATGACTTTGAAAAGTAACACTATGTTAGTCAGTTACATACAGTGAGGGAGAAAAGGGGAAATGTCAGTAAACAGAGAAGTGCAATAGAGTAGAATGTCTAACATTTTACGTGGAGAGTGTTAAAGGGATACGCCACCTTATTTCGGGAAATTGCTTATATGTACTGTAGTCAACCCTTAGTTGAACTTGAAAATGCATAGCATACATTTTCTCTATGTGTCTGGAATGCCTAGTCAAAAAAGGTGGTGTGTTCCTTTAATAGTTTACATCAGCTTTTTCAATGGTTAGAAGAACAGTTACAAGAATATGTCTAGATGATTTGTCTCCAATGATTTGAGTGGGCTTTGCCGTTTCAAGGGTAAAAATACAGTGGTAACCTCAGGACTTCTCAAATTAAGCCCTGTGATGAGCAGCTCACATAGAGGTTGCGGAAGCTGAGGCTGATTCTCTTTAGTATTTTCCGAGAAGTTAGTGAAAGCTCTTTGCCTCACCTCAGTGGGAGGGTTGTCATAACACCATGTCTAGTGTCAGCATGGTTCACACTTAGGCTACACAGTTCAGCTTGTCAAGCTCCGCGTCACAAAATGCCTAATAAAAAGAAAAGAGCAGCCTGTCCCCTAAGAAAAAGCTTCTCAGTGCTGTGTTGAATTTCTTTAGAAAACAGGCGTACAACGCAGGGCTGAGACGCAGTGGTCCCTGGGGGATACACTGAGAGCATTGCTGGCCATTTCACTGCTCATGGGGTCAACTGAACAACAATATTTATCCTCATGCATTAAGTTATCCATGGCAACAAGGTCAACCAGCCACCAGAAAAGATTCTTTTCCCCAGCAGAGCAGTTTTAAAGGCATACTATGCCGTGTTTATTTATTTATTTATTTATTAATTTATTTTAAGACAAATTTGGGGCTTTTTGTTGCCTCTATCCCTTCCTGGCGCTGTTAGTGTTCTTGTAGGGGAAAGGACTCGTCTTGCAGAAAACAAAACTTCTTCTACATCCTCATAATCTTAATTCCATGAGCCTAGTTTGGTGTTGTCAAATAGAAGGTGGAGATGCAATCGAAAGCTGATGTTCATATAGCTTCTATTTACACTGAAAAGTTCTTGGGACATGGCTGGAGGAACAGTCGTCTCAGGCTTAGCCCATTCTCAATGTCTCCAGTTTGAAACGCGCCACAGGGCATTCACGTTTTATATAAAAGTGACTTGTTAATTACCGTAATGCAAGATTCCAAGGCAAAACATAGTTACAAGGCCCCATGCTTGTCACATGTCAAGGAACATCATAAGAAACACGAGAGGACAAGTTCTTCATTCATTCCTAAAGGATGGAGAGTCTTCAGAGTGAACATCCAGTAGCTTTTTTCTCCATGTTCCCTGAATAAAAAACCCTATAAAAAACCAGAATGCCCTGTGACAGATTTCAAACTGGAGACATTGAGAATGGGCTGAGCCCGAAACATTTGTTCCTCCTGCCATGTCCCAAGACTCTATTTTTCGGTGTAAAATACAAGTTACAGTATATGAGCATCAGCCTTCGAGTGTGTCTCCACCCTCTGCTTGTTGATACAGTACCTGCGCAGTATGTTTTTTGGAGTTTACGCACCGGGCGAAACACAAATCAAACTCAAGGCGCAGACGCCGACCTACAGCAGTTTGGTTTTGAGACATGAAAGCATCACTAGATATTAGCCAACCATATTTGCCATTTTGATTGGCAACCATGAAATAAAAATGAAGTGTAAATACAGCAGAAATGTCAGTAGGCAACACAGATTCTTTACTTTACCGCCAGTTATAAAACCAGCAGAAAATATTTCGAATATACTGACGGAAATAAACAATGAAATCAGCACAAATCATCAGCCATATGGACTATCTCTTGTATATCATGCAAAAACTGTCATACTATTTCTATGTGTATGCAGGACCTTATAAGATTTTATAGCCTATTCAGATGTGAGCCAGTGGCCTTTGACATGTGTCTACCTGCAATGATCCTGTCACTGCTGTGATGTGCATCAGCATTGACACTTTCATCTAAAAAAATTGCACATGCAGATAATTACATGACCAGTTGAAACCCTCTGTTGTAGTGTGTGTGTGGGTATGTGTGTGTGTGTGTGTGTGTTTGCGTGCAACATGCATATGTGTGCGCATGTGTGAAAAACTGTGCTGTGTCTGTATGTGTGAAAGTAAAAAACATCTCGCACATATCGTAATAATCTCCTTGCCAAGTCTACTCAGGAAATAACTGCTTAAGAAGCAAAAGAAACTGTGAGAAAATGTGCTAGTTCATGACAGCCAACCAGTCCAGTCACAGTGGGTCCATATTTTCTCAGTCTCTGCTCTGCCCTGCTCATATCTGGGCTAAACAGCAGTGGACTTGGCTATGTGGCGTCCCAATGACCTCAGGCCTGACCCTTTGTCTGAATGGAGGGAGGAGGCAGGGACACGCCAAGCAGCAGGAAAAGGCCAAGGAGGCGAGAGGAGCTGGCTCTCCGGAGAGGGGCAGCACCGGAAGGGGCCACAGTGAAAGCGAGTGTGTGTGTGTGTGTGTGTGTGTGTGTGTGTGTGTGTGTGTTTTAGGCTTTCAGAATCCTGTCTGAATACATGCGATATGTACTGTATGTTATGATAGCGCATACAGTAGCCTCGTTGGACAAGCCTAGGTTTAAAGTACTGTAGTTATCCGGAGTGAATCAAACCAAAGTCCTGTTGTCTGAGGCTACCAAGTGCTGTCGTTAGTATCAGAGCAACAGCAGTAGGTACAATGTAGACCGAATTCGCGAACTGGCCACTACCAACAGATTAGGGCATATGAAAACGAAACAGACATCCTAATCAGTTAGCGTTGGCTGCCATTTCGCTATTTGGTCTACCGTGCATGAAAATCTGTCGTTCTCATACCTATTGATAGCATTTAGCAATGTGAAACAACAGGGCTACGTGTTGATTGACTCTGGATAATTCCTTTAATCCATAAATGAGCAACTGGTCTAGGCTAATATAATTCTACTTACAGTAAATAGCTGAAACATCTCAGTGGTGGAAAGATACAGTAGTTTTGCTGAGAAGGGAACTAAAAAAATGACAAGGAAGATTGATGGTAAACATGCCAACTCACATGCACATCTGCACAAACATTAGCAACTGATGAGCAGTGCAAGGCGTAGGTGTATGTACATTTACATTTATGCATTTGGCTGACGCTTTTAAACGACCTACAATGTATGCCTCACATTCACACACACCAGTGGTGGCAGCTGCCATCCTACCACAGGGAGCAATTTGGGGTTAAGTGCTTGCTCAAGGACACTTCGATGGGGTCAGGCAGAGCATGGCTCGAACCGGCAACCCCCTGGTTGTCGAACGGCACCTCTACCACCTGCGCCACCATCATCTCCCACTGTATGTGTAATGTATTCAGCTGAGCTGACGCCATATTCAGATGGAATTATTGTGCAAACTGATTTGCATTACCATGAGGATGAAGGGTATTTTTGGGTGCTCGACAGGAGAATGAAGCCATAAACAGCGTTGGTACAAGTAATCAGGAAATTCGGGACGTTTTCGTCAGCGTTTGTCTTTCTGTTTGTCTGTCTGTTTGTGTGAAAGCAAGACAACTCAAAGTTCTGCAGAGATTTGGATGAAATTTTCAGACAACGTGGGTATTAGGCCAAGGAACAGCTGATCAAGTTTTCTTGCTGATCCGGAATCTTGAATCTTGAATTTACACATTACAGTATGTCACAAGGATGACACAAAAAAAGCTCAAAAAACGTATTTCCATTGTGGTCCTTGGGGAATTGGTGGAGTGACATTGTTTGCTGTGTTTGGGCAGAAAACCCTGTCCTGCATTAACGCTTCATATTTACAGTAATAAACAGGCCCCCTACTTTTTACTGCATGTTGACTACCAGCCTCCAGCCATTACTGCATCTCTCTCACACCCAGATTTCAGTACAATATCCACTAACCAGAAACAGAGAGCAGTGGAAAACTAATGATAGAAAGGAGGGAAATGGGGAAAACCTACTCACGCAATGCTCAAGGAACTTGAAAAGGAAGCAAATACAGTCAGATTGACGTTACCTAAACTGGTCAATAATTAATGGATGAATTTAAAATTTGCTATTAACGATTGGTGAAAACATGAAGTGGTGCAGGAAATGGGAATAGACTGAACAGACTTGAATTCACAAGCCCTAATTTAGCGTATGCACAAGTGCTGTGGCGCTCAAAAAATCGCCCTTTGAAGTGAATGCATTGATGCTGTTACACAACCACAGGTGAAATTGGGTTTAATAATTAGCAGTTTTGTAAACATAAGGTAATGCAGTTGTGTTAGCTAATGCCTGAAGTATGTGTTTCTACACTAATCATTAAATGGCCAAAATTCATGAAATGCAACTAAACAAGGGAGCCTACAGTACTTACATAAGGTTTACTGCCAGTGTGTGTGTGTGTGTGTGTGTGGCAGCCTGGAACATGTTCACAAACTCTGTCGGTAGCAAGGTTATCTTAGACAAATCTAAACAGCTGACTAAATTTCGCTCAATAGGCAGAATTGTTGTGTGGTACAGGCAATGAGTGTAAATGTACAGTATTTCACCTCTGGAAATACTGTCGAGAAATACAATTTGGGGATTCAAATAAAGAATTCAAATTTATGTTTGTGCCTGTGTGTTTATGCATATGTGTGTGTGCGTGTGAGTGTGCATGCAAGAAATACGGCTGTCCAGTGTCCATTATTTGATACAATCAGAGGAACCATTTACACAAATGTCCCTCTTCCATTAGGTCTCATGAAAAAAAAAAACTCATCTAGTTTCATCAACACATTGTCTGTTGTACTTCCCCCGAAAGTCTGCCGCTTCACCATGTCATCATCACCAATTTCTGCTTTATGCTTTGGTCAAGGTGCAAATGTAGGCGAGTTATGGCACAAAGGTGTCATTCCATACAACTCTGCTCCCATGGTGTCTTCAATGATGATGATGATGATGATGCTTTTATAAGTCAACTGACCATAGCCGTTATATAACATGTTCTGTCTCTGGTTGTAATAACATGGGTATAACTAGATATTTATCTAAATGAAGTGTAAATGATGGATAAGGGCAAAAAGAAATGAAAGTACATCTTTGGCTTACGGGGGAATAATACAGGCAGGGGAATAATCTCTATCAGTGACTGAACAGTACAGTACAGGGAAGTAGATGACGTGCTAGCGCCCTTTATTGAGATCCCAAAACACTGCTGTGACATGTGCATGCTAACATCGCCCTCTAGAGGATGTATAATAGAACTGGCTTAGCAGAGACAGCAGAACATTCTGTATGTATTCAGATGTGTGGTTTTGCCTTTCCCACAGGTCTCAGAGGCCCAAACAACGGGTATGTTTTTATCGGCCTTCTTTGTTGATGGATTGATAACACACACTTTGACATAATGCAATATTCAAATTCTAATAATCAATGATTCACACAGTTTATTGAGTCGACAGAAATAAGCTTGGTCATCTTATTGCACTGGCCATGTAAGCTAATATGTTTGCGACTGCTGCCAGACAACTGTGCATTAATGTTGCTTCTTACATTATGTTGTTTATATAGCTTTGTCATTGATTGTTGTTGGTGGTAGAAACTCCCCTACCTCTAGCATGGGGATTACTTTACACCTCTTCTATATCTGAAATGATTTGACTTTGCTGTTGGCCTACAGGTGCTTCTGCATCATCAACCACACCAAATAGGCAGACTCAGACCTCAGACTCCCAAACTTCGGTGGAGTCTACAGGTGAGAAAACTGGAAGAACTGGTAACACTTGGCTGGATTGGGAGCACATGGGTCACTTGGTAGGTAGGATAGGAATAGTAGGTAGTAGGTGGATAGGATTAGTAGCCTACAGCTGTGAGTTACTGAGTTTGTAATCATTAAACGAGTACTAGTCATTAAAAAACAAAGCATTTTGTTTTATGGAAAAGTCTCAGAAGACTGACTAGTTGACTGATAAAAGACTACTGGTACTACTGTATGGTTCTGTAGCCTCCTGCTCTGCAAGCTGCAGGGTGAATATGTCAGTGCTGCTGTGCGTTGAGTAGATCGATACTCAGTATACAGAAGGAGTGAAAAAAAGAATTGTCTGTGTGTCTGGCTGCCTGTAGTTATTTAGGTATGAGATGGAAGATGTTCAGATTGGTTACCATGTGGGTAATGATGATGCTCCACAGCAGGTAAGGAGTGGGCTAACAGAATCTGACAGAGTCAAGAGGGGCACAGATGTCTATGAGTGAATGTGAAGTTCACTATACGAGAGTCCAGTGAATTTAATGCATTATTGTCCGTTGTCCGTTGATGGCATAGCTTTTGATTTATTGTAGAATATTCAATTAAATTTCCCACGGGTTGAAAAGCAACTAGCCAGGCTGCATCCTCTTCATAGGAATGCTTTGAAATGGTGGACTTAGCTGAGTTTTATTAATGTTGTGAACAAAAAACATAATGAAACATAAACAGGTGTTTTATCAACTTATGGAGTTTGAGTTGCTCACATTTATGATGTTCTGTTTGCCAGGTTTTGTTTCTGGCACAACACTTTGAAATCCAGCAGCTCTGTGACCTCTGCTTCACAATTTCACTGCATTTTCACAATTTCACTGCATTTTTACAGCAGTAACTATATGCATGTGACAAATAAACCTCCTTGTATACTTGTATGTATTTTCTGCCGAGCGATACATGCTCTAATGTATGTCATAGACAGTTTCTTTACAATGTATATAATTTACCAGGTTGCATCTTCCTCAGGTGAAAACCCCATTAAGTCTTATGTTCCGTGCTGACCTCAGATGAATTCTGACTGTGATTGTATCAGTTTACTAAGATTGTTCCTCTTTAGGCCTGACTACAAAAATCCAGACCACTGACATGATCACCACCACTGTCCAAACCACATCTGGTAAGAGCACTTTATGAGTCATCTGTCATGGCTGCTCTGCCCTATAGGCTACTGTAGTTCAAAAGAGGCACTATGCAGTTCCTGTTGTTTTCTCCTATTTTCTTTGTCTTCAATTATGGAGCTCCACCTACATGTTCTGTACCTGAACGTATGTACTTTACACCAGTGTCTTAAATCCATGCTAGTACATGTGGAGTTATATATAATTTTTGAAAAAAGCATGTTGACTGATGACACAATACAAACAAATTTTATACAAAGGTGTCAGTGGGGACCCTGAGAGTGGAGGATACTGTACAAAAACTAGCATTGTAATAACTTTTTTTTTGTATATTTGCATCAACAATGAAATAACAAACAAAGTTATTTACCAAAAAAGAGAAATGAACAACCTGACACATGCTAATCTGATAACTCTATATTAACCTACCATAATTTCCATACTAAGCCACTAAGCCACTAGCCTACATTTTTGCTGCTTATAGTGTGGTGCGGTCAATACAACGGTGTGGCTTATATATTGATCTTTACCACTAATGACCACTAGGGGGCACTCCCTTGCATATGGTAATTAAACATTAAAACACCCGCGGCTTATAGTCCAGTGCATCTTGTATAATGCGCAAATTTGTTTAGCGGTGCGGCTTAAATACAGGTGCGGCTCTTCAGATAACTCCATTGAGTAGTAGTTTCAGTGCTGGCTCAGATGGATTGTGACTGTGATTATATCAAGAGGTTTACTAAGATTGTTCCCCTTTAGGTCTGACTACAAAAACCCAGACCACTGACATGACCACCACCACTGTCCAAACCACATCTGGTAAGAGCACTTTATGAGTCATCTGTCATGGCTGCTCTGCCCTATAGGCTACTGTAGTTCAAAAGAGGCACTATGCAGTTCCTGTTGTTTTCTCCTATTTTCTTTGTCTTCAATTATGGAGCTCCAATTGTACCTGAAAGTATGTACTTTACACCAGTGTCTTAAATCCATGCTAGTGGATTTATATATAATTTTTGAAAAAACATGTTGACTGTTGACACAAATACAAACAAATTTTATGCAAAGGTGTCAGTGGGGACCCTGAGAGTGGAGCATCTACTGTATGAAAACTAGCATTGTAATAACTTTTGTTTTGTATATTTGCAACAATGAAATAACAAACAAAGTTATTTACCAAAAAAGAGAAATGAACAACCTGACACATGCTAATCTGATAACTCTATATAATTTCCATACTATACGCCACTACATTTTTGCTCCTTATAGTGTGGTGCGGTCTATACAACGGTGTGGCTTATATATTGATTTTTACCACTAATGGCCACTAGGGGGCACTCCCTTGCATATAGTAATTAAACATTAAAACATGTTTTTTATACTCCAGTGCGGCTTGTACAATGCACAAAATTGTGAATTTAGTGGTGCGGATTATATAAATGTGTGGCTTATAGTCCGGACATTGCTGTATATGTGCTGTTGAATTAAGTGTCTGGATGTCAACTGACATTAAAAAAGTACCATACATTAATGTGTGTAAGAAATTGTAAAGGTTATCTGTTCTCACATTATAAGAAGTTTACACCTAAGAAGTTTACACCCATGTGCATTCTTAATACGACTAAACATTGCACTGACATCAGATTGTCTAGAGATTTTTAAAAACAATATCCTGCCAATTTTTATGTGACTACCAGGTAACACATTTCATATCACATTTGCACTAAAGTCATCACACCTTATAGTAAAGAAGAGGAATCTACAG
>JASCQY010131501.1:0-13188 GCA_030264315.1 Sardinella tawilis
AGGCTGCGGATATAACATCCAGAAACCACCACAAGCTCATTTTAAGAATCTACAGACCATGCCATAGCCCCTTTAAAGGAGTTATCCGGAGTGAATCAAACCGAAGCCCTGTTGTCTGAAGCTGCCAAGTGCTGTCCATAGGTATCAGAATGATAGCAGTAGGTACAACGTAGACCGAATTCACGAATTGGCTGCTCCCGCTAACAGATTAGGGCATATGAAAACTAAATAGACATGCCCTAATTAGTTAGCGTTGGCTGCTGTTTCACTATTCGGTCTATGCATAAAAATCTGTCATTCTCATACCTATCGATAGCACTTAGCAATGTGAAACAGCAGGGCTATGTGTTGATTGACTACGGATAATTCCTTTAAGGCACAACCATGTAAATAAATACTTGTTTTTATAGAAAACCAGCTACGTGTAGCAGGGCCTTACTTGTTGAGAGCAATGGAGAACAAGCATTCCAGGTCCAAACTCTGTATTAAAACCAAAGTGTAATGATGATAGGTGTAAATTTGTCTCTGTCCTTCCGAGGCTCCTGCTGCTACATAGTGAGTGTGTAAAACATGTGGCCTCTAACTTTACTGTACCACTGACTGTTAGAAGAGTTGCTTACATGTAGAAGTTACTTACAATATAGTGCTTTTTGTGTGTAGTAAATAAATGTAAAGTGTAAATATGTTAATGTACAGAAGTCAAACGTTTTCTTTCTGCTACAGTAACAGTGCTACATGTACATGAGTCTATTGTTTAATGACCAATTCAACTCCCATGTCTGCTGCTCTCTGGTTTGTGACATACTGTAGGTTGTTGCAAAATAAAATGGTCACAGATGAAGTATTGTAGCTGCAAAATGTCTTTTGGGGTCTGTTTTGACAAGATAAGTCAGCAAAAACAGATTAACAACCCAAACTATCTAAAGATTTAGCAGTCCAAAAGAATGCAATGTCAACACCAAATGTGTGTTACAGTATGTAAGCATTCTATATCTTTAAAACCTGAATGACTTGAAATTCTCCCATTAAATAGGCCTGCAAGGAAAGAACACATACTGTATCATCAATCAAATAAACAATTTTAGCTGACTACAACTTTGGATGAGCTATGAATCTTTGACAGGAGCAAGTGTTTTTTCGTTCACTCCATGTTTCTTTTTAGTTTTCATTAGTGATTTTCATTACACAACAACACACTACACTTTTATGAATATATAATCATTGTCACTATACAATGAGAACATCGTTTTTAATTGCTTTAATTTACCATCACTGGTTTAAGTGGTTAAAGTGGTTAAGCACACTGCTATTCAATCATGACATCAAAAGCAATTTGTGCATATTAGCTTTTGTCTGACTGGGGGAGGAATCCTTTACAAATTAACTTTTGGCTCAGGGCTATGAAAGAGAGAGGCTGGGGGGAAACGTCTGCTCTTGTTGACACAGTGAGCATTATTTGCTCTTAATTACATTACCTCAACCCTGTCATAAATAAGGATTGCTTCCTGCTCCCAGCTTCCCGTCAACAGAAGCAGAGCATCATTCACCACAAGCTGTCGCCCCTCTCTCAGCTACACTCAGTAAGTCCTCCATCTTTTCATAATATCCTCTATCTTTTCAGTATATTCAGGCAACAATTGCAGACACTCACATTGATGTAAACAAAGTCTATACTGCTGAAGTTGAAGTTGCTGGGTCATGGTGTAGATAGACCTCAACATCACTGATACAACTGCCAATGTAGCTGGCATGATGATACAGCATGTACAACTGAAATGTGTGCTTTGACTCAAAAGGTTTATTTTTACTTACTTGGCTTTTGCCACCCCCCCCCCCCCCCCAGAAACAAAAGACCACATTACTTACAGAATAGTTGGTTATTAATATATTGAAAATGTGCTTGTTTGACATTTTTGAGCCTGGTATAAGATCAAATGTGCTTCCATTTTTCAGCTGCTATAGTCCTTGTAAACCAAAAATAAATCACTGTAAAAGAGGAGATGTAATGACTGAGAATGACACTGTCCTTATTGAGAAATTAGCAGTTCTTTATGTTCATGATGGCCAATGTTCAGAAAAAAGAAATACATTTCATGTTTTACAGATCATTAGCTGCAAGAGGAAACCCTCTATAATCAGGTTTTTGTTTTTTATTTATGGAGAAAATTTCTCAACACACAACGTGTATGTGTTGTAAGTAACAAATACAAACAGACAGTTTCTGGCTTCTACGATTTGATTCTAATAACATGGAAGGAATCTGTGTACATTACAGTGCATATTTAGTACTTGTTAACCCAACATGTTAACCCATACATGGTATTGGACAAGATTCTGAATGTCATAAGTATTATATTAGACTTTAACCAGTTTATTTAAGTTTTTGTTTTTAATAGAATCAGATTTGGATTTAATATATCATAGCCCCCACACCAATGTATTAACCCAGATAGTTGCGAAAATTGAGAAAAATCAGTGTATACACCTGAAACAACATGAAAATACAGTATTCAATTGGTTCATGTTTGTTTTCAGTCAGTTCTGTCCTCCAAGAGGTTCTTGAGTGGCCCTTATCCTGTGTTCCCTGCAGGGTGGACTTCTTCAAGACAACCACAGCAGTTGATGATGGAGAAGTTCCACCTCAAAACCCAGGAATACTGTAACCTCACTGACTGGACGGACATATTCTCCTCCATGGCTCTTCACTGCTGGCTGATTCTGCCCATAGCTCTGCCAGTGGTGTGCGTGGCCATATATGGATTATTCTCCCTGATTAAGACTGACCATATTGCCCCAGTTTATGTCATTAACTTGCTCCTCTCTGACGTGCTGCAGATATGTACCAAACCCATTGCCCTCAGCATGGGACCTGCTGGGCTCGTTTTTGAAGTGTTGATATTTTTCTACACATCCAGCCTGTTGGCTTGCATTGGTTTTATGATGTGCATTGCTGGAGAGAGGTACACAATGGTGGCCCATCCATTATGGTACAGGTTTCACAGGACTATCAGGAAATCGGTCCTCTACTCCGTCCTTGTGTGGATGGCTGCTTTTGTAATCACTGGTGGAATTACGCTGGCGTCAGCCACTTATGATGTGGAGGTTGACAAAGTGTCATTATTGTTATTTATACTTCATCTTCTTCCTTACCCGTTTGTGTTGTTCTGCTTTGTGGGGACCTGGAGGGCCCTGTCCAATTCCACATCTGTCTCTCCTCGGGAACAGAAGCAGATCATGCAAACTTTAGCCCTTGTTTTGTTCATCTACACAGCCTTCTTCCTGCCTTACATCATTTTGATGATTCTATTCCAGATCTTTCCTGAGCTGATGAGGGAGAGCGTCTTCCATCGTTTCGCTGTCATGACCAGTACCTTCCTGTCCCTAAACCCCATGGCTGACCCCATCCTCTATGTGTTCATGAAGAACAAGAAGTTACTTGTCTTGCCTTGTAGTAGGCGTCGGCAACATCTTCAGGCACAGAAAGAGCTTGGCGTCTGTCCTGAAGAAACTCATGTATAAATTGAACACTGAGATAATCATCAAATACCTAATTGGTTGGTTGTACCCGAAATCATGTTATTTATTATGTAATTATTATTGCCATTTTCTGATGTGCAGTCTGAAGGTGAAATCATAATATGCTGAAAGTAGTTATGATGTAATGCTTTTTTATGTGTGGGATTTGGGGATGGGCTTGAATTTGACTCAGGCCTATTCTGTACATTTGATTCTGAATGTCTAGGCTGAAACAGTCAGTTAACTGCAGAGATGTGCTACAAAACTGTGACTTCTGCCAGGAAGTCTCCCTCTCTCTTTTTTTTTCTTTCTTTCTATAAATACAATTGTGGTGATTCTGCACGTCATCACAATAAAACCAATGCTAAGGACAACTTAAAGGAGTTATCCGGAGTGAATCAAACCGAAGCAACATGTGTTCTTACACAGTGGGGACAGACTAATTCATACAGTATGTGAGCCCGTTAGTCCTCTGGCTGCTGTGTGCAGACTGGGGGTCATGACTCCTGATCTACACTGACTGTGCTCAACATAGAGTAGCCTGGAGCTCCGTCATTACTGGGCAGCCCTAGAGTTAGTGCACAGGCTGCACATACATGTGGCTTCTCCTATAAATATGGTAACACTTTAGATTAGGGTAGGCTACACATATTCACCATTAACTAGCAGCTTATTAACATACAAATTAGTAGCATACTAGCCATTTGTAGCCATTACAAGTCACTTAATAACATAGTTAGTAAGTTAGTTGTCGTATATGAATTATGATCTTAATGTCCTTTGGTTAGTATGGAGCTTATAAGGCAGTAATAGAACAGGAAGGAGATAGGCAGGGAGCACGTCTGCATCTGTTGACGGGTCTCTCCCCCCTGTGGAGGTATAGGATATTACGCATGGTTATACATCATTATATGAAGGAAAAATTGATTAACTAAGCTGGTGTCCATCACAAGTTGGAAGTAAGAACATAAACACAAGTTGGAAGTAGGCAACATAAAATAAGTGAAGTAAAACAGGTAAAACTGCAGAGACCATAACAGATTTCTCATGCTGTGATGACTAGGTAATTTCATTAGTTCATCAATAAACTTGCTGCTGTGAGTGAAGAGTGTAAGACTATTTTCCTTATTCATATTACTGTATGCTTCATGTGTTTCCTTATGGCAGTCATATACCATCAATGGTCACTGCATCCTGTTCAGAGTTAGTTGTGTGTTGGAGTGCTGGGTGCTTGCATGTGGGCTCTTTCCTCACAATTTTAAGCAATCTGTCTTCCACACATGGGGCATACCAATACTGACTCTAATGTAGGTCTAATTCAGAAACGAACTTTACTACTACAACTAAAACTACTATTTGCCTGTTCATAATACTGTAACTTGACATGTGTAACACTGTTTCTTGATGGTCATTGGCTATTTCCTCACCACTGTGATAATAGTTAGTGAATGTTGAGAGATATTGACATTGTTCTCTTTTTCTCATTAATATAAAGTTGACCTTGATGGCAACAGACAGCTAAGTATCCTACTGTAATTAATAAGGCTAAACTTGTGGAAGTATACTTTATTGTGGAAGTATACTTTAAGTATACTTATTTATAAGATTGTTTTTCTTTACATAAATATATTTTACTTCTTAGCCAATAGACTGATTGACACCAAACTTCACATGCACTGTTATGAAGTATGAACTTCACTATAGCCTACTATGAAGTGAATAGTTATAGATTTATAGTTTTAAAAGAATTCTCCGGGTGAATCAAACCGAAGCCCTGTTGTCTAAGGCTGCCAAGTGCGGTCGATAGGTATCAGAATGACAGTAGTAGGTACAACGTAGACCGAATTTGAGAACTAGCCGCTACTGCTAACTGATTAGGGCATCTTTTCACTATGGTTTCGTTTTTATAGGCCCTAATCAGTTTGCAGTTCTCGCATTCGGTCTACGTTGTACCTACTGCTGTCGTTCTGATACTTATCGACAGCACTCGGCAGCCTCAGACAGGGCTTCGGTTTAATTCACTCCGGAGAATTCCTTTAAAACCAGTTGTACTTAGCTTTAACACAACTACCCATACATGCAAATACGCTGATTGTCAGTATGCCTGGGACCCCCCAGTACTCATACTGACAATCAGCGCATTTGCAACACCTGAACACATTTACTGTAACTGTAAAAGGGAAAGGCAGAGGCTATAAGGCTTTCAAGATGCCCTGAGTCTGCACTCCCAGCAGCCTTTTAGTTACTGTATGCCTGCTCAAATGCAGAACTTCAGAACAGAATGACTTTTGAATTTCAATTCAGTTCTTGTATTTGAGAATTTTGAACACAATATTAATCAATCAATCACACTATCAATCAGTACCGAACAAAATATCAAAGCAATTACAATGACTGTCATCTGTCCTTGATACAGAGACTAACGCTCCGAGACTGTTCAGAGGTGTCTTAGTCTGACTGTGTGTTTTCTTGGTAGTGTTGGGTAAGTACAATACGTGGGCTGTTACTTTCTTCACCACTGTGATAACAAAAAGAGTTCTGCTAAATGTTGAGTAAGATTTCTTATCTGCATGGGTTTATTTCTGCTGTCATGATGACACTGATGAAGTTCTTACAGTAGGCTACATTAGTTTGTCAACAAGTTGGTTGCTGTGAGTGGCAATGTCGTTATTTTATACTAATTCATATGAAGCTGACATTGATGACGGGAAAGATCTGACAATCCTTCACTGGTAAGCCTGGCTAACTCATACAAGACTCACAGTAGGCTATTGTACTTGGCGAACAGAATTAGCTTAGCTTAATATCCACCATTTTACCATTCATTTCCTTTGCCCTATCTGATTTCATCCATGTGTTGTTACTGTATAAAGTAAATAAAGTTAGGCTATTTGTGTATTTTTAAACACTTAATGTTATGGGATAAAGTAATAGTACAATAATGCAACATAATGATGCATTTGTAAGCCTAATTTCAAAACGATATCCCTTGACTTGATGATTTTTATTTATCGCTACTACATTACTTGAATTTAAATACATGATTATCTGTCTGAAATGTTTACTCTGTCATTTTATCCAAACAGACAGGGAGGATGAAGAGAAGTTTCAAATGGAGGTCAATCAGACAATCAACCAGACAATCTCAGATAACACTTTCAGATTTGAAGTTCTCTCTGCTGTCAGTTGGATAGTCCTTGCTGTTGCCTTACCGATCACTTTGCTGGCCATTTATGGACTCTATTTCTTCATCAAGACAGACAATGTTGCCCCAGTGTATGTCATCAACCTGCTCATCTCTGATGTTATTCAGATATGTGCAAACCCGCCTAGCTTCTGGACAGAAAAAGAAAACTTTGCCATAGCAATGTATTCGCTTTATTATTTTGGTCTGATAGCAAGCGTTTGGTTTATGGTGTGCATAGCTGGCGAGCGGTTTATCATGATTGCCTACCCTGTATTGTACCGGAACACACGAACAATGAAGAGAGCCCTCCTTGTGTCATTCGGTGTGTGGATGATGGCTACCTGTACAATTGTAACTTTTTTTGTCTTTGAGGTTTCTGCTGACTACCGAGCAGAAATATTCCTGCCTTCCTTTCCCCTGTTGATGTTTTTTTTCCTGGGAACATGCAGGGTCCTGTCAAAATCCCGCTCCGTGTCTTCCCAAAGGCAACGGCAGATTATGGGCATCCTGGCCCTCATGCTCTTCATCTATGTGCTGCTCTTCCTGCCCTTCGTTGTCTCATCTCATCTCTTCTATTTGCTGAAGTTGAAAAACCAGACCAGCGTGTTTTATTTTCACCTGGTCTCTGAGGTCCTTGTGTCGCTGAACCCCATGTTGGATCCCATTTTGTATGTCTTCATGCGCCGCGACGCTAACGACATCCTCTGGGCTTTGCCCTGTGCTCGCTGGCTCAAGAAAAGCAGAGAACCATCGGAGCCCACTATTGACACATTTGTCACGGATGCTGAAACCCAAGTCTGAATGAGAAAAAAGCAGTCCTGTTCTGGCAGGTATGACTGTATATACAGTCTTTAGCCATGATCTGGTTATGTGGAGGCCTTTGAGGATGGGTGGGTGGGTTGGTTGTTTTTTTGTTTGTTTGTTTGTTTGTTTTTACAGATTCATACTGTAATGTACGTAATGTGCTTTTGTAGATATCGGGCTACTGAACCAGATTGTGATGTTGATTGACCTGGCCTGCTCCAGCACTCCAATCTAATCTAATCTAATCTAATGGCCCTTTCTACATCACATGAAGATATAAATTAAATCAGGAAAATTTCAGAACAATTACACCTTCAGTACCAGCTTATAATACTGTTGGAGACCGTGTAGGACCCCTAAAGTAAATGATGGGTAAGATGCAAATTCTTAGGTAACCTAAAACTAACCTGACATAATATAATACAAGGAGAGTCCTAAGCACAAATATCAATAGATCAGCAATGCGCACAAGCTGCATGATTAGCTTAATATTAGCCTACTGTATGTGAGAGACACTTTGTCCATAACTCTAGCCTACTGTATTATTTAGGCTACATGTAATTTAAGTGTGTTTTGTGTGTGTGTGTGTGTGTGTGTGTGTGTGTTGTGTGTGCATGCTTGCCTGATTACATGACAGGTAGGCTATCAATGTTTTTTGTTTTTTTGTTTTTTTATCCCACTTCCTCAAAGCATTTTTTAGTCTTTGTAACATAGCTACTGTATTATTGACAGTTATCGGTTATCAGATAATATGTGCATGACAGATATCAAGGTTTTTTTTTTATCCTTCTTCCTCCAGGTATTTTTGAGTTTCTGTAGCATAGCCTAGAAATCAGACAGCAAATATGTTTGCCTAGCAGGTTGGTCTACTGCATGCACCATACAGTAGGTGTGACCAAGAATTAGTCAGAGCGTTCAAAATGCTCTATATTTGCGGAGAGTCATTGGGTGGGCTTAGCAAGATAACAACAGGGCTGTCAACAGTGGCCAAGGAACACTGGTCGTTTGAGGGCTTTGGCATCGACTCTGGAGGAATTAGACTTTGGGCTTTTCGTCACTGCTAGGACTGAGCCTGATATCAATCATCCCCAGACTATAGGCCCACATTAAATTTCAATTCATAGTCTGGCTTGTCAGGCTATTATCTGACAATATTCTGTTATCAGAGAATATGTTAACCGAATTATCGCATGGACTGATAATATATAAATTACATTTGTAAAGTAGTTTAGAATACAGCTAGTTGCAGTTTTAGTACCACTGATCTAGTGCAGTATCAAGATGCAGTGAAATGTCAGCATGTCTAATAGCTGTCTGATGAAGACACAGGTTGTTTCCAAAATGGCATGTGCCAGTATAGGCTCCCTGCAATTATGCACCACAGCAGAAGCTTATGCCAAACAACCACAGACAGCATCTGGAAAAGGAGAGAGGTTGAAAGGTGGTCAAGAAGTTTTGAAAGGAGGGCTTAAGTCACATTATTCAGAGCTGTATAATGCACAAAATGAACTGAGGATGACTTGTTCGTCAACTCTTTTAGGTGTATTTGTGTTACGTTTTAAACTAAGGAAGTGAACAGGCAATATGCGCAATTACAATTAAAATTTTATTTGAAGGAGAGAGGATTCAAAGAAATTAGGCTATAATATATTAATGTATAGTGTTCAGACACTTCATATGTCATCATGTTTCATGCATAAAATATTCTGTAATTTTGTATCTGTTATACTTTAGTATGAACTGATAATAAACATGTACAAGAATGACAACAATGGAATGATATTGTTTATATTTTTAAGATTAATATAAAATACTGTATTTTTATGTCATGTGATATGAGTGTTTTTTTGTGTGTGGTGGACAGATGCGAGGTGATGGAATGTAATTCCTCTCATCTCATTCCCAATCATCTTCCTAATTGTTCAGATCAAATTCCAACTCCTACATTTGTAAAATTCAGAATTTTCTGCAACTCAACTTATTTTTTTTATATATATATATACAAGACTGATTAAATACATATAAATAAGGCGATTGCGTAGTAGCCTCGTTCTCAAACATAGGCCTACCTAGATGCATATCAGACAATTGGCAGATTTCAGGTGTAGGTGCAGGTGTCATACTCTACAAACTCTTTCATGGCACCATTTGCCCATCATGAGGATTTTTGCTGGTCAGAAATGTCCCCAATCCGTGCATTGTATGCCATGCATGTTTGACCTTGGTAGGCTGTTTGAAAAATCCTGGCTACAGCCCGGCCCATGTTGCTATACGTTTTATGCATCTTGAATTCGGCCCAGTCTGTCCCTGTTTTCGGTCAAGAGCAGCATTGATTTAGTGCCTAAAAAGCACACTCTATTTGTCAACATTTTAAAAAGATTTCCTGCTCCACGTCATGTTCAAAGTAAACAAGTTTGGTCACTATAAGCGTCAAGGTGGTGGTGTTAGGCAGGGAACTATGGTGGTGTTAGTGCAGGCAAGAAACCAACTCCAACCAACTCCAATGTGTAGACTAATGGGAGGTGAGTAGTAGGCTACAACTCTCGCTCTCTCTCTCACACACACACAGACACACAGACCTTTTCGCAGAATTTTAGCCTGAGTAAGTGCACCTGTAGCATTCCTGTAAATATGAGTCTACTGTATATCCGGAAGCAAAATAAAAAGGGAGAGTTGTGTCATAGTTTGTTATCCATTGTTGCGGTTACAAGTTTGTTCTGGTGTGGCAAAGGCAGTTTCCTTCCCATATCAGCGCTGGAAATGAACATGTCTGGCCCAGCCCACCTCACCCCACCTGCCATGAGAGTTTAGAAGGAGGCAATTCTGCCATTCTTTCAACTTAAAATACGGAAGACGAATGCACACTTCACAATATTTCACTGCGTTGTTGCTAATCCGGTTGGATGTAGTCATATTTGGACATACCCTACTGCCTCATCGCTAAATATCATTGGATATTGACGCCTAGGAGCACATGGCCGACTTGCATTTACTTTGTAGCCTAAACTGATTGCTGTGGTCTGGATGCTGTAGGCCTATCAGTTCATCTCAAGTAGGCAACAACTACAGGTAAAGTCATCTGACACCTCAGAATTATCATGTTAAATGCAATGTGTGCAAGTGATTTAGGCTACTGTAGGCCTAAAAGCTTTGAAATAATTCAGTCAATGGATTTCACTGACGTGACATCATTATGGAAAATTCAGCCTTTAGCCTACTATGAATGGAGAAAAAATATTTGTTGCCGCTAGGGTGCGTCTAGAGTTCTAGGCAAATGAAAGGGTGTCACCTGTCTGCATTCAATCCGTTTAGCGGCTGAATGCTCCTTGGCACAAAAGATGTTCTCTACGTGTATTTGTTTTGACATGTTTTACTCCTGGCAAGCTGAGCCTTGTGCGTTAATCTGGCTCTGCATAAACTATACGGCTGTGAAAACAGTAAAATATAGTCTGATTCAGCACTCATATAATATTCCCAAACCCCTGTTTCGGAATCTTGCTTATTGACCTTATTTCAAAATATAGCCTACTGTGCATGTAGTGCAGTGATCAGTGTTAGGCTACTTCAATTTGTCACAATGTTTTTGGCAGAATTCGGGAAGATGATGCGGCCCACCGGAACAAACACGGCATTGGGACTGACTGCAGGGTACCTTTTTGGTGCCATGGTGACAGAAGTGATGAATCTCTTAGGAGTGGCAATCAACACATCATGGTTGCGACACACTGTAGTCAACAGTTCAGACTCTCAGTGTGGCTTCCTGGCTGGAGCGTTCCACATGGGGACCACTGCAGTGCTGTTTGCATTTTTGCTGGCCAGCCTGGCTGGAGCCTTGGCCCACGGGCTTCTGGGGGACCACAGCGGTGAGCCGTCCAGAGTGAACACCCTCAGTGCGGCTGCTACGGCTGGAATAGGACTCCTGGGACTCACGGCTTCTGGAGCCGTTGCGGGGGCCATTGAGGGGAATATGGCTGAAACATTCATCATTCCCGTGCCTTTTATAATCCCTTTGTTTCAAATGGGATGTCAGATGATGTTTCTTATTTTGATGCGTTTTTGTGGATTTAATCCTCTTGTCTCTTATTCTTGCAATATGCACTGTGTTTTATCCAGGTTATTTAATGTGTGGTTTCACAGAGGATCCTCGTGTAACTTACTTACATGGACCTAGTTTAAACTTGTTAACCATCATATTATTAGCTGCACCTCATTTATTGCTTATCTGTCCTGTGTCTTCCGGCACGAGCACCATACCTTGCTTTACTCTCTTGCTTATTATGCTAGCGGCCAAAAATATCTTACCCAACGGGGAGTTTATATCCATAAATTCAAACCTGAATGTGACTGTGAACACACACATAGTTGAGGGCATCTTCATTGCCATGATGGGCACTCAATTCTTGGCTGTGGGTGTTGGTGCTTTGCTGCTTTTGACTCTGGACCTCCGACTGGAGAGCACATTGGTATCTGCTGGGGCAGTGGTTGGTGGAGCGGTGGTTTTGTGGGCAGTCAGGTGGGGCCCTGCCCTGCTGGGTACGTGGGGCAAATTAGGGGCGCTATTAGGGGTATCTGGGGCAGTTGGGGTAGCTTTATCTGCAGCTGGAGAAACAGATGGTCCGAGGTATGCAGGGCGTACAGAAGAAGGGAAGAGTGCAGGAGTGATGACAGAGGGGGGGCAAGATGGAGGAGAGGGAGAAAGACAGAGAGGGAAAAGACTGGAAGATGGAGATAGAGAGAGAGAAAGAAATGGAGAAAGTGAAGATAAATTGAGCTATCCAGGCGATAGGATAGAACGAATGGATCCACTCAGGAAGGAATGTGAAGCTGGAGTGATGGGACAGAGTGTGGCAGGTGGTGGAGAAACCGATGGCCATGGAGAAGGGAGGGAAAGAGAGGGAGGAGAGAGATGTGGAGGCAAAGGAGGGAGCATTGGAAATGGAAGAAAAGAAGATGAAGTTTTGATAAGAGAGATTGAACAGAGGGACAACAACACTGAGAAAAGTATCCGCCATAGAGGAGAAAGAGAAAGAGGGAGAGAACAGAGACAAGGGAACAAAAAAGAAAGAGAGGAAAAGGAAGGAGAAAGAGAGGAAGTTAAAGGAAGACAAAATGGAAATGTCTTAGGAATGTATTTTGTCCTGCGATTATTTCTGTTATACATTCAAACTGTCATTAGCTTTGTTTTCATCGCTTTGTTTTTACTTGGGCTGAACAAACCCTTGTTGCTGTGGCTGGTGGGCCCTGCCATCTGGGCTCGAGGGTTCTTCTCTCTTCTGACCCGGCTCCATAAAGACACCAGGCTGAGGTGGAGCGGAATGAGGGGGTGGCTGTGGAGGGCAGGGGGGCAGCTGGTGCTCCTACTGGGGCACTACCGGGCGGCCATTCAGGCAGCAGGCAGGGGAGGGGTGCTGCGGAGAGTCGTTGTGGCTCTGGGAGCTGCAGTGGGAGCGTATCTCTCTGCCAGCACTAAGGATGGGGGATTTGGGGCTTTCCTAGCTGTCTGTGCCACAGTCATTCCACTGACAAGTTACAGAGTCGTGTTAAAGTCACAGACACTGGACTGGGTATTAGATAGTTAATAAGGGAATGGAGAAGAGCAGTCAGTTTCAGGAAGAATTCTGGGAAGGTCACTACTAGTAGCGGGGGGGGGGGGGGGTGGCTTTATGTCTGTAGGAGGTCTG
>JASCQY010131656.1:0-5000 GCA_030264315.1 Sardinella tawilis
ACACACACACACACACACACACACACACACACACACACACACACACACACACACACACACACACACACATGTAAATGCCTGTTTTGGGGAGAGTGCAGCCAAATCTGAGCCGCTATATGTGGGCCAGTGTGATTAGAAATCAATACGGACAGGGGATGGTCTGGTGACCATGGTGATTGGAGTGCCCGAATCTCATTCTGTCCGTTTCAACACGCGCGCCCACACACACAGACACACACACACACACACACACACACACACAGTATCATGGCTCTTCTTCCTCAGGATCCACACCCACCAGTGTGTGAAAGATATTTTGAAACAACCCTTGGGCTCTGTATTTTGATGTGTTGTATGCATTGATTTTTGGTTCCCTCCAACTTCTGTCGCTTGTAGTTGTTAACCCCCTCACTGTCATAGAGGGGTTGGCCATGGAGCAGCGAGGTGTTCAGATGTGTGTGTGTGTGTGTGTGTGTGTGTGTGTGTGTGCGCACTCCACGTTCCACTTCACAAAGCCAGCCAATGGCATTTGAGCTTAGTCAATCAGCACTCAGACCGTATGGTGTTGAATAAATACATTAGATTGGTGTGCGCCTTTACCTGCTTTGCCATGCTTACTGTACTGGACCCTCCAGTGTGGTTTCACCTCCCACCTCGTCCCTGCATCCCAGACAGTGCCTAGCCGCTGGCTGACTAGCCTTAGCCTTAGCCGTAGCTTCCAGCTAGCTTCAGCCTCCCAAAGGAACGTTGCTTATCAGTTTGTTTTTTTCCCAATGGTTTCTCTAGATTGCTGTAGATGACGTGGGGTCTAAAATCTCTCTCTTTTGACATTGGGCTTCATTTATGCATTTTCTTCTTTTCACGCCTAATCCACACCCTATTGCTTGCTGATTGGTGGAGGAGAAACAGCTCCTAGCCTAGCTGCCCCATCCTCCCGCAGTGGGCCACTCTGAGGCAGAGGCAGAGGCAGAGGCCCAGGCAGGACCCTAAGGCTGGCCATATATGCAGCCTGTCCTTAAGCACACTGTCAGATTAGTCCAGCCGGCTGCTGCTGCCGCTGCTGCTTGTCTCTTCTCTATTGTTCTCTGACGCCATCCACACTGCCAGTGGATTTCTTCCATGTGATTTCCCTTAAGCTCTCCCGCTTCCTCTGACGCTCCTATCGCCTCCTCCCATCCCTCTGGCCGCATGTTCCGCCCTCTGCTCTCGGCCCGCCGATTACAAGTGCGCGCTCGTGTGTGTGTGTGTGTGTGTGTGTGTGTGTGTGTGTGTGTGGGTGTGTGTGTGGGTAAGAGTAAAAGAAAGATTATATTGGATTATATATGCTCATGAAGGCCTCTGTAGTACGTGTCCAAGCCCGTGCGTAACTCTAGGATGATAAAAGGGCCTTGAAGCTCTTGAACCTCAGATGAATGTGGAGTAAAGGAAGGAGGCCCTAATTCCTTGAAGTGAAGCCTTATCAGGGTCCAAATGAGAGGCTTGTAATTCAGCGCGCAAGTCTTTTAAGTCGGCACCAGAGGCCAAGACATATTAGTGAGTCTTAAGCGCAAGTGCGTGGATTCGCTCCGCTCTGTTTAATATTTATCGATCGGCCCTGATATTGCCTTCATTGAATTAGGCGGCCGTGGCCAGAGCCCAAGCCCGAGCCATCAGCGGGCTAATGTGGTGGGAAATGTAATATCAGGCCGAGAGAGGGCCAGCGAAGGGCAAAGGGCCTGAGCTGCATCCGACCAATGAATGGCCTGTTGGAGCGAACCCTGTGACACGCCGATTGGATTAGTGTATATATCTGTGCCTTTTATTGGACAGCACCAGGGAACGGCTGCCCTCGGCTCTCGGTTAGTTAAATGCTTGGAGTCGGAGCTTTAGGCGCGTTTGTCTCTCTAAATTGATAGTGGTGATAAATCACTCACGCAGTCCTTTGTGCTTTACAGATAACATGTAACATTTAGCGTCTTTATTCCTTCTGTCTTCAGCAGGCTGAGTAACGTGTCTGCTTCCACTGAACTTTCAAAGCTGCGTCACAATTGACCCGCACTGGTTTTTGTGGACAAGTCATAATATGTTTAGATTCTGTTCTGTTCTTTTTGAAGTTCGCTAATTGTGTTAGTGTCAGTTGAAGCAGTTATGTCCTTAGAGGGGTCCTGAGTAAACATGTTTCGTGTCTCATAGGTGACCATGCCCTTGTCATTCCCTACCTGGCTCCGAAGGTCAAGGGTTAAGGGTGATGGGTCAAACCAGAGTTCTTTTAAGCATCTGCAGTCTTCGAAAGAATGGCTGAAAAAAAAATACATGTGGAATTAAATGGGAGACCTTTTGGCCCTGTTAGCATTTTTATGCCTAAATCCACTCTGTAAGAATTCTGCTCATCTCACTCCCTCTCAGGGAGATATGGGATCCTGGCTAATCTGTGTGATGTGCTCTTGGAGTGGGATTGAGGGGGGAGTAAGCCCAGCATCAGGACACTGAAGCCAAGGCTTAGACAGATCCAGTCACTCCTCTTCGGTCTGAGCGGCCTCGCTGGAAAAGCCCAAAGCCAGCACATTGAGACCCTCTGAGCTCCATCCGCCTCTGTTCTCAAGCTGGCCTGGGCTGGGCTGGGCTGGGCTGGGTGGGGTTGGGCTTTGCTGGGCGTCGTGTCCCTACTCTGGGAGAGGCCTCCCCCTCCTGTGCCGTGTCAGCAGCCCCCCGTGTTTGTGGCCAGCTCGGGTGACGGGTATGTGTGGATATGAGCATCGCTCATGTTATTTATGGGACAAATGAAAGCTTTAAAGGTCCCCATCTCCCATACACACATGAACCACAACTATCATTCTCTTTCTTTCTTTCTTTCTCTCTCTTTCTCTCTCTCTTCTTTTGATAGCGGTGCTTAAACGTACAAACCTTTTTTTCTCTCTCTCTCACAGACGCCCGTGCCTATAAAAATAGCAGCTCGGGCATATTTCATATTAAAGTGTAGAGTGTGATGAGAGCTTTATGGCGATATATGGGGATGTGATTCATTTCTAGCGGCGTGAGCTTGCTAGTCAACAGAGAGCTGACTGCATGGGAGAGAGGGAGAGAGAGAGAGACGGAGAGATGAAGAAAACAAAGAGCCATGAAAGGATGAAGCAACAAAGAGTGAAAAATGATAGAGGGAACATAAGGGCCTGTTCCAGCTCAATCTCCGAGAGGGAGAGAGAGAGGGAGAGAGAGAGAGAGAGAGAGAGAGGAGAGAGAGATTGAGACGAGGCTGTGTGTTTGTCAGCTCCACTCCTACTAGCGCATCTCCACGCTCTCCTCATTACTTTCCAATTACATCTCAGCCCGAGCAGCACAGGGCCTCTCTTGATTTAAATGTAAAACAGCCACATTCCGAGCCGTCTGTTTGAAAGGGCCAACAAGACTATTGGATGCACTTTTCCTGCCATGTTCCATCAGAGCCCGCTTTTATCCACTCTCCCGAGCCGGAGCCGGAGCTGCCGCTCTCCAGAGGCAGGAGTCACGGGATTACAGGAGTGACCTTACAAATTACAATATGCTGCACATTCCCACAGACACATTCTAATAGGCACTAATGGAGTCTCTCTCTTTCTCTCTCTCTCTCTCTCTTTCTTTCTCTCTCTCTCGCTCTCTCTCTCTCGCTCTCTCTCTCTCGTGTGTCTGTCTCTCATCAATATTGGGAGAGGAGAGCAGGAAGACTGTGTGTGTGTGTGTGTGTGTGTGTCAATGTTCATCTCTTAGCAAACGCTTTCAGTTTGCTGCAAAAAAGTAAACAAAGCGCTGTGTTGGGAGGGAAAAAAAGATGATTCATGTGCTTTGATGTCTGTTGGTCTTTGTGATTGTTTTCTTTTTTCTTTTCTTTTTTTTTTTTGCATCTCAGTTCAATCTCACACACGGTCACTGATCTCATTGTTAGTTTTTTTCTGTGTGTGTGTGTGTGTGTGTGTGTGTGTGTGTTTGATGAAGTGTTTGAGAGATGTTTTCCAAAGACTTTGCACCCCCCTCAAAGGCATCGCTAATACAAAGAGCGCGGCCTAGTCGGCTGCATGGTTGGACACTGGTGTTTACCCAGAGTATTTGACAGTCTTGATTGGGTTGGGGAGAGGGGAGCGGGGCTGGAGGACACGCATTGATGTTCTGAAGGGCTCGCGGGGAAAATGTTTCCCTGTTTATTGATCATAAATCCACGGGGGCGTATTTGCATTTCTCTGCCCGCGTGTTTGAACGAATGGAGACAGGCTGGCGAACTGTGAAGGGTGAAGGATTAAAGCTTCTCAATCATCTTCTCCGTCACTCTCATGTCGCTCTCGCCCCCGCCTCCTCTCTCTCTCTCTCTCTCTCTCTCTCTCTCTCTCTCTCTCTCCCTGCCTCCCTTTTTCTGTCTGTGTCTGTGTCGCCCCCCCTCCTCTGGCCCTGTCTGTGTGTGTGTGTGTGTGTGTGTGTGTGTGTTTGTGTGTGTGTGTGTGTGTGTGGTCTGAGAGGGTGCAGAGTTGTGACTGCGGGGAGGAGAGCATATCTAGCAGAGCGCCTGGGCACCAGAGGCACAGCAACCACTCACCTGCCCTTGCTTTCTTTCTCTCTCCCCTCCTCCTACTCTCTCCATCTTTTTTCTTTTTTTGTACTTCCTTAATGCTCACTCCTCCCTCACTCCGGCTCTGTCACGCCCATCTGTGTGTGGATTCTTTCAGCCTTCCCCTCCAGGCCCTTAACTACTCTCCTCACCGTCACTCCTGCATCTGTGTCTCCTCCTGTTGGCTCGTCTGGATTGGCTGCCACGTTGAGCTTTATTTTCACCACTCCTCTGAGGCCCCGTGAACCCTCCCAGCTCAAGCGTGTGTCCCATTTGAACATCTGCTTTTGACGACTCGTCTGCAGCTGTCTTTTTGGATCAACATTTTGATCAGCTTTGACTTTGACTTTGTTTATCTTTTGTTTTATTGTGTGCCTAGTATATCTAGTTTGTTAGTCTAAATGTAGTTTGTGTATCTAATGTAATATTTGTAAGCTGTGTGCAGATA
>JASCQY010131656.1:10000-13170 GCA_030264315.1 Sardinella tawilis
CACTTTGAAAGAAGGTTGATGTTGTGGTCTAGTCAAATCTGAAAATGCTTTAGAGCCAGGCTTCTCAAAAACGTGTGTGGAGAAATGGATGGAAGCAGCCTCACACCTGTATATTTACTGTATTCGCTGATGGCTACTTCAGTAAAATGTTAAATAGTGGGAAAAAAATGGAAAACTGATGCACATAAAATGTCCAGTCCATAGATATAAGAACGCTGAAATAACTGAAACAATGGACAAAAAAATTTGTTCGCTGTACTGCCATGCTTGGTATGCATATTTCTTGAGTAAAAGAAACACAGAGTCTGGCTGTATTTGTCTTGTTTGGTCTCCTTATCTCCTCTCCTCGGAGGGAACGGAAGCAGTGTGTCCCCAGTGCCCTCTGAGGCCGACCCAGTGCCCACTGATGGCCCCTTTGAAATGGAGGATTAGAATAATCAGTTTATTCACAGCCAACTCAGGCTTTTGCTGCCAAGTCTCACAGAAAAAAATAATAATCTTTTTCTTGGCCTACCCTTTAAAAAGCTTTCAGAAACCTATGAGGTGTGTGTGTGTGTGTGTGTGTGTGTGTGTGTGTGTGTGTGATTGCGGAATTTATTTCTGGCTTCTTTTAAGACTTTGTGTGAGCTTTGACTCAGTGGGTGTCTTGTTTAGTGATGATTGATTGGAGTCTATAAAGTTCCTTTTGTCGTGTAATATTTGTGTGTGTGTGTGTGGCACCTAGGACCTGGTAGTGATTAAACAAGATTAAACAATGCAGTGAAATGATTTTTTCTTAAACCACTTTCCCCATCATATGATTCCTTGTTTCGCCCTTCTGCAAAACCTGAAGCGTCAGTTTTAACATTATATTGGTTGATAGAAGCTAACAGTGTGGTGACACTGATTTTTCTAGCTGAAAATGTGAGCAGAAAGTGGAAAGATTACAGCAGTGTTGTGTTTTTGATATGGCAATGCCTCCTTTTTATTGTTATTTTTTTAGGTATGTTCACAAAGCAGGATCAAATACAATACAGGTCAAACATGTTTTTTTTTTTTAGTCCATTTCAATACGAATGAAATAATCTGGAAAAAAACAGCATTGTAGCTGGACACAGCTCTTAGTTGTCCCCTTATACATTTATTACTTATGTATATTTTTATTTTATAGTAGACTATACGTAGACTTCAAATGCAGTTGCAATGTTTTTTTTTTTTGTTTGTTTTTTTTTGTCGATAGAGCAATGTAGTGAAATACAAAGTTTTAGGCTGATAATATAAATATGTCGTAAATATGATACAATGGTGTATATTATACAGTATTATAATAATACTTAAAATATGAATATATTATAAAATCCCATCTGCTAATCAGAAATACATTTAAACATTATTGTGTTTCCAAAGCAATGAAATCATAAAAATTGTGAAATGCCATCATTTTTTAAATATTAATGATGCCAGATAAAATATGTATATTTTTGAAAAATATGTTTTGAGAGAGAGAGAGAGAATGAGAGAGAGAGAGCGAGGGAGAGAAGGATTGTTTAGATATAAATATTTAGATATAAATAAAATGAAAATAAAGCGTACAAATTAATGATTGTACGCAAATCTGAATAAAAGTGATTTACTGTTGAATTGCATGTTTTTTGATTCAATAATACCTTTTATATCTCCCAGGTCATTTAATTAATAAATTACCAGTCAAACTAAAACTACACCAGATGTTGCAAAATGAAAAAAGAAGCCAATTTTTGTTATTTATGCAGGCACAAAAGGCCATTTTTGTTATATATTTACGCAGGCATGGCAGGTGTGTGTGTGTGTGTGTGTGAGAGAGGGAGAGGGTGTGAATGTGGGACGTGGGCTCTCATTGTGCATGTAGAGCCTCTGTTGGCTGTTTAGTCAGCCAGTGTAGCTCAGGTTTAGAGTTGCCAAAGCACCTGTGCTTCATTAAAAAAAATCAAAACACACAAAAGAGAGGCAGGTAGGGAGGGAAACGAAAAAAGTATTTTCTGACGACTGTGTCACCTCCCCTCACACCTCGTCATCCTCTGGTTCAGCCAAGCGACTCGCTCACACTAATGCTAATGGTCAGGTTGGGGTCAGGCTAATACCCTTGATACAGTACTTACACACACACACACACACACTGGGTTGCAGTTATTGTCTCACACTCAGTTCTTCTCACCTGGTCGGGCACAGCTCTGGTATATTTCAGAGCAGTTTGGTTTCCATCAAAACTGTTTTATACTCTAGTGATTAATTTGTTATTTTTAATGTTGAGACCATGGGCCTGCTCTGTACAGATGGTACGTGCTGACTTTCAATGCTCCATTGGGTGTTGATGAGGTGTGTAAAACTTCAGTCTGGCAAAAGAAATACATTTTAAAACTGTATTCATTTCACATATTTTCTATGGTTCAAAGAGTAACCTTTTTGTAGCCATATTTTATTTAGTTTTAACATGTATTCTGCATGATAGACTGTAGATTTATAATGTTATGACACGTTGTTACTTTCAAAAGTGTCTTGAAAATTTCGAGCAGGAGAACATTTAATAAAAGAAAAAATCAATGACATTTAGCAGAACCTTTTTGGAGAGAGCATATTTACCAAGCGCTGTTGGTCTGGCCTTAAAGAGACCAAGTCTACTGCGCCATCACAAGCAGGTATCTTTCCAGAGTAAGCAGTAGCTTGTGCTTGCAGAGCAGAGTGTGATGGTGGTGGGGCTGTGTTCCATGTACACATACTGGACTGTAGTTCATGTACAGCGCCGGTCTTCATGTAGTGTCCCAGCACATGTGCAGTATACTGTAGCAGAGGAGCATGCATCAGTAGGCCATGCAGATGGAGTACGCTGGATGAGTGTACTCCAAGTGCATCCTTTAGCCTCATGGGACCAGTCCGTTGGGCTTTGGCGATTTGCATGTTCTTTATGCAGTGGGAAGGAGGAAGAGTAAATATGCTAGATGTGAATTTTAATGCAGTGTCAAAGGAAAGTTTGTGTGTGTGTGTGTGTGTGTGTGATTGATGCCGAGAGGTGACAGGCCACTAAGCCTAAGAGCAACTGTGTTTTTTCTTTCTTTTTTCTTTTTCCTTTTTTTGGTTGGGCATTGTGTGTGTGTGTGTGTGTGTGTGTGTGTGTGTGTGTGTGTGTGTGTGTGTGTGTGTGTGTGTGTGTGTGT
>JASCQY010131686.1:0-13169 GCA_030264315.1 Sardinella tawilis
CGGGGACCCCTCATGAAGCTCAAAAATTTCCAAGGACCCCTTGTAATCCAGCATGACCAGATGACCCGATTCCTGGGGATGGACCCTGATTTTGGTCATCCTACCAGAAATTGGGGACAAAGCCAGTTTTCTTGATTTCCCCAGTGAAATTCAAGAAAACCGGCTTTGTCCCCAATTTCTGAGGCTAAAACTTCGATGATAGAAATAGGAATGTACCATACAGGCTTATATCTGTTTGTCCTGCTACATGCTAGATGCTATTTTGTAGCAAACATTTTCATGGACCCCCTAGCAATGTCCCCGGACCCCAGTTTGAGAAGACAGAATATATAATATATTATTATATAATCATTAAAACAAGATGATAATTACAGTTACAGTATATCGTTTTGCTTTTTTAACTACTTACACTCTGGTCATCATCATCCCCCATCATGCGATCGGCAACATAGCGGACCCCGTCCACCGCCTCCTGCATGTTGGAGCCCCAGTCCATGCCACCACTACCACTGCCACTGCCACTACCTCCCCCACCCACTCGCTGCCTCAGGTCCTGTGTGGAGGCGAACCCGTTGGGCAGGTAGTCCGAGCGCAGGTCCGCCTTCCTGGAGCCTCCCTGGGCAAAGCCGAGGGTTGCGGCAGCAGCAGCGGCTGTGGCAGACGAGGTGCTCTTGCCGGCGCTGTAGAAGTGCCCCGGTGAGGAGAAGGCCGAGGTGAGCAGGGCGGCGGACGAGGCTGAGATAGTTGGGATCTTGGGGAGCGATGGCGCTCCGTAGCCCAGCCCGAGGAGGCCATGCTGGGCCCGCATTCGCCGCTGCTGCCTCAGTCGCTGGCGCGCCGAACTGTTCTGTGGCCGCCGCATGAACAGTAACGCGGGCAGCTTGACCAGGAAGATCAGCTTGACCCACGCTGGCATGGTGTGTGTGCTGGGCGACCGGTGGTGCACGTTAAGCACACAAACGCTCGTGATGATGGAGAAGGTCACCAGCACCATGGTGAACATCAGGTACTTTCCGATCAGCGGCACGTCCAGTGAGGTGGGTGGCACGATCTTGGAGATCAGGAGCAGGAACACGGTGAGGGCCAGGAGTACAGAGATGCAAAGGGTCATCTTCTCGCCGCAGTCGGACGGCAGGTAGAACACCAGGATGGCCAGGGAGGTGATGAGGACGCATGGGATGATGAGGTTGATGGTGTAGAAGAGCGGCTTGCGCTTGATTATGAAATCGTAGGTGAGGTCCACGTAGGTGGGGTCCTTGGGGTTGACCGTCCGTCTCCCGGGAAGCGCCAGGATGTCCCATTCTCCGCTCGGAGTGAAGTCGTCCATGCTGGCCACTTCGGACTTAAGGAGCAGGTCGATCTCTGTGTGGTCGTAGGTCCAGGAGCGGAACTTCAGTGTGCAATTCTGTTGGTCGAAGGGAAAGTGCTTGACCTCGATCTTGCAGGCACTCTTGTAGATAGCTGGGGGTAGCCAGGCAATGCTGCCGTTAAACAAGACGATGGCGTTGGTGAAAACCGTCACCTCGTAGGTGCCATCAGCACTGAGATGGGAGAAAGCACAGAAGGGGGGAGAAAAGGATACAAACATAAGACTGTTAGGTACAAATAATCTTGCAAATACAAAAAAAAAATTGCTTCATGTGGACTCATAGTCACTCATTAAAACAAATAAAGTATGTCACTATATATTATCAAGTGTAACATCTCAAGTTTTTGCCACATGAGCCAGCATCTGCGTGCAGCACTTCAGAAAGGCTGAAGATAGTTCTTTAAAAGGCCTCCTGGGTTCCACTGTTGATTGTGATTCTGTGTAGTAGTGCATCAGTGTAGGTGATGGATGGTACTCACTTGTTGTACAGAACGATGTCGGGCAGCCAGATGTGGCGGGAGGGAATGCGCAGCTTGTCGATGCCATCATACTCAGCTGGGTTCCAGGCCAGGCGGTAATCGTTCCAGTTCTGCAAAGGAAAGCATAGACTCATTCTCTTAACATCTTTTTCCATCTTATGGATTCACTTTCTTTCTCTCTATCTATCAGTATCATACTGTAGACTCATTTAATTAACTCCAATTAACATCCAATTAAGTCTCTGCACCTCCTCCACTGGTTTCACATCATTTTCTCTCACAGATTCTCACTCTTCCTCTCTCAACACCATAGACGCTTTCTAGTTCAGACACTAAACTTTGTCTTCTCCACTGCAGTTTCCCCAACAACTCTCTCTCTCTCTCTCTCTCTCTCCTGTATTTTTCACTGTTGGGGTTCGACATTATAGATTTTCTCTTTCACCCTCTCTGTTAGCATCACACACTTATTTCCTTCACTCCATCAACGGAACAGACTCTCTATTTTTGTCTCTTACCCAATAAACTCTCTCTCTCTCTCTCTCTCTCTCTCACTCTATTTCTCTCTCAGCCTCTTTTTCATCTCTCTCCCTCTTTCCCTCTTTCTCTCCACACTACATTATCCCTTATTGCCCACTTGATTATTGTATAAATTGCTAATACAGCGAGGGAGGCTGAGGGGGATGACAGCCTAAAGTGCACTCTAATTCAGGTTTAGCACCATGGGCTGTGCAGGAGTTGATGGCCTAATGCTGTTTAATAGGCCAGGGGCAGCCCCTCATGCTCACCTGGGTGAGCCAGACGTTGGTGGTCATCACCTGGTCTCGTTCATTCTGTGGAGAGAGAAAAGGAAGATTGGATACTCACACACAGATGTACTGTATACGTATGTTAAAGTTTATATACCCATCAAACACACACAGGCACATATGTGCACACTCAGCACATAAAAGTACACGAGTAGACTTCCTCTAACACACAATATACATTCGCCTCAGTGAGCACACTTCATACTCGTATACTGAGTCATGAATGGAGTCATAAAAAATACACTCTAGTATGCAAAGATGCCTTTAAGCAGCACAAACATTTTATAGGAAACGCTATGCACAGCTATTAAATGTACTGTACTTACACACAGAGCACTCTGCACAGAGGGAACACATACAAACATACACTCACAAAACACACACACACACACACACAGATACTGATGCAGCTGCATGTGACATTTACACACAGCCTTGACGTGGCCCACTAGAATGATGCATGTCGAAGTGTGATTGTGTTTCTCTTTCGCCCGCTACGCTGCGTAGATCTATGGCACCATTAGAAGAGGACGGCAAGCGCTCTGTCTCTCCGTGTCCTCGTCCCCCCTCTCTCCGCTCCTTAATGGTAAATCCATATGCCACAAATGAAATGAACCGCCAGACACAGGGGCGGCACACGAGCCACAAGCGGCACGAGCATCCATACCCATCCTTGCACACACCACCTCACCTCACCCCAACAAGCCGTGGAAATAAAACCCGACCTGGATGAGTATATCACACCCGGCGCCTGATCCGGCCCTTCTTTTATAGGACACGACTATTTCAATTACACTGGGAACGGGAGACAATGAGAGCCCATAAAGTGAGGATCTATCTGCCGCTGGGCTGGTCCTGGGTCTGGCGGTGACAGTTGTCGTTGTGTAAATCAAGCGCTGTCGGTCCCGCCCCGGACCAGCGGGCAGCTTTACGGCATCTCTCTCTCTTTCTTTCTCTCGTCGCTCAGACGGATTCCATCTGAGGCCTCGTGGTTCAGCTCGACAGAAGCAGATGCCATTAATGTGGGCTACGGATCCACCAGAGGAAAAGGGCTCTTTTATAGACTGACTGACTGACTCACGCTCTGATCTGTTTAATGTCAGACTGTGTATGTGTGTGTGTGTGTGTGTGTGAGAGAGAGAGAGAGTTTGAGGTACAGTATGTGTCTGATCAGGATTTCTTATCTTGTCCTTTCATGTCTGTGTGTCCTTGATGTCTTTCCCATAGGTTTTTCACCTCTCTGTGTGTTTGATGGGTGTATTTGTGCATGTGTGTTGGTAGTATTTGATCATATCCTCTGCGTGTCTTGTTACAGTAGTTTTTGTGTGTGTGTGTGTGTGTGTGTGTGTGTGTGTGTGTACAGTCTATGTGTGTATCTGGTCAGTGTCTTGAGGCCAAATGATCTCCATGGTAGCAACTGCCATTAACGAGGTCTGTTTTGAACTGCAGCCCCAAATACCACATAGAGCAACTCACTGCAACATTTTCAGTGTGTGCCTTCCTCTTCAAGTGCTTTTTTTCAAGTGTTCGAGTATGTGTGTGAGTGTGTGTGTGTGTGTGTGTATGTGTGTGTATGTGTGTGTTACTTCATATGTGTGTGTGTGTGTGTCTGTGTCTGTGTGTGTATGTGTGTGTGTGTGTGTGTGTGTGTGTGTGTCTGTGTGTGTATGTGTGTGTTTCTTCATATGTGTGTGTGTGTGTGTGTTTTCAGTGTATGTCTGTGCTCCCTGTCTGGTGTGCTTCCTCTCCTCTGCCCAGTGTGTGTCTGGTGGGACTAGGGGACGGCTGGCTTGCTGCTGTTTGATCATGCCACACAGCAGATCTCCAGCACATCTGATCTGAGCCATGGCATGGCTCTCATCAGGGCTGGGTCCATTAGGCAGTTAGGCAGTCATTTTACACACAATCTCTACATGGTTATTCTAACATTTGGTTTGGATGACTCTAAGGCTCTGGCATGACAAGGGGGCCACCATTATTACAATTATAATGAATGAAATTATTTTCTTTCATAGGGTCCCTGTAGAATGTCATGTAGAATGTAGGTTCCCTGTGGAATGTCACTTCTTTAGGCTCCTAGATCTCTCTCTCTATCCGCATTACAGTTCTGGCCTCCAACCATGATCCATGCTGTTTCTTTTCATATGTTTCATAATTATGTCTTTTTGGAGTAGAAAAGAACTACACCAATGGAATGAACATTCATGGTGGATGTCAGTTCTGCATTCAGACATCTTTCACACCCAAAATAAACCACACAGAAGTTCAGGTGAACCTTATCCCATTTTCCCAGTTTTCATTCGGTAAGATCCCAACATATGCAAATATCTTATCTTTTAGCCGATAAAGCAAAGCAATCCAGTCTGACTGAGAGGGTCCAGGACTCATCCAGGTATACTCACCACACTGATAAGCTGGGCCAACGACACCTGCAGTAGGACAGTGACGCGTTCTGTGCGGTTGACGGCCGGGCGGATCAGCTTGTTGTAGCGGTCTTTACCCAGGAGCCAGTTCATCAGCCGCTCCTCGGCGTCCGCACCTGTGCCACCTACAGTACAAGTGCATTGTGGGATAGTGGAGGTGAGATGTGAGATGTCACTGAGGAAAGGCATTGTGTGTGAAATAGCATTAATACATGTCACATATTAAGACACATATTTACTGTATATTCACTCAGCATCCATTAACACATAGGCCTAGATACACTCACATGTACAGTTAATCTTCAGTTTGTCTTGTAAATGAAAATATTAATGAATAGCTAGTATTTTACGCTTGTACACTGATTCCTGCTTTCAGCAAGGTCTGCTGTAGAACTGAAATACTGCTCTGACTTCTCCAGAGAAAAACACTACGAGAGGTTTCAATTGAGAGACTTCAGTACTCCCAAGGCCTTGAGGTTAACTCTCTTCGAAGCGTAACTGACACGAGCTATGACCTTTTTATTTCATCTACTTTCCTGTCAGCACCATCTCTTCATCTGGTGATATAGCCCAGGTCGTTCCTGCCCAGGATATTTATTGACGTGTTCCAAGGGGCTGCCTTGGCTTTTAATCCCGCTACATGGCGCATGCTTTACGGCTGGGTGCTAAGCTTGTGTTGCTGACTCTGCACGTTTAGGAAATGAGCGTTACAGCCTGTTCCTCAGACAACAACAACAAAAACTCCAAACACATAAACACTGCAAGGGGTCTGGATAGCTGGATAACTTCCACAGACACAACAGGAAGCTGCATTCTCAACAGCTCCGCAGCACACAAACTATCAGCACATCAGCACAACATGACATCTTAACGCTTTCCGTGCCTTTACACCGACTTCAAAGCACTTTGGAATGTGTTAGTACATTACACTTAGTACATTTCACTTACTTACTTAAATATCATTTTCTCAACAGACCCAAAGATTTGTTGAAGGGCTCAGGAACCGCACAAAATTGATTCTGATACATATACTGTACATAGGGCATGACATATGAAGCATACAGCAGACCTATAACATTCCTGTAATCTAGTCCATGTGTGGAAAATTTTTCGGTTCCCAAACTTGAGGATGAAGGAACCTGACTTGAATAACAATGAAGCCTGCCACGCCCACACCGTCGCTTGACAAATGGCAGCAAGTAACCCAACTCAGCGCGCTCTAACTGTGAGGGATTAGATGGCCACTTCCTGCTGAAACAGGAAGGACAGGTTGCGTGGGGGAAGACAGAGAGCGGCAGACCAGCCCTCGGCCCTGTCTACTGACAGATGCTCTGTAGGGGTGGAGAGAGACACAGAGAGCTTTCAGTCCATTTGTTTGTTTGTTTTTTTGCAGGTTCATTCATTCAGTTGTTCAATAACAAGGGACATCCCACTGCCATGCTTTTAAAACAATGCATTGATTGCTTGAAGTGGTGTCTAAAGATTGTCTGAAGCAGTGTTTATTTAGACAAGTAACTTTGTTTGTCATACATTTACAAACTAAATGATTCGTTAGTTGCAAATTAAATGATTCACTATTGAACATTAATTTTTAAATAACTGTTTTTGAAGTAGTCATTACATTTATTTTTTAAGCAAACACAATGGACAGACAACAAGGCACATCTGAACATTTTATTAAAAAAAAAAAAAGAGGAATGGATTCCAACTGAGGAGTTTGCTTTACTGTAAATGAGCCTCCATCAGAGAGAAAGGACCTGTAGTGTAGGCTGGCATTTAGCCAGGCCTCAGTGACCACAGACAGGCATAACTCTCCCTTGAGAGACTTCTGCACTAACTGCACATTATCCACACTCCATCACTAAAGTCCCTGTGTGTCTATGGGGAAGATGATGAATGCCAGAATAAAAGGAGACTACAGCAAGTAGTGTGTGGGAGTTAAGCTTTTTTTTTCTTTTTTTAAACTTAACTTTTTAAAGGAGAAATCCAGTGTGATTATATCCATAGTCCTGGTGTTTGAGGCCATTGAGTGTTGTTAGTTGGAAAACGAATGAGAAAATTTGATACAACATAGCCTGAATTGTGAACTGGCAGCAAATGCTTACAGAATGGGGCACAAAAACTCACTTTCAGTTTAATTTCCCTATGCCCCATTCAGTTAATGTGAAGTTGCCAGTTTGATAGTCAGTCTATGTAGGCCTATCAAATTTTCTCTTTTTTCCTACAGAAAGCACTTGGTGAGCTAAATAAACAGGTCTACTGTATGGATTGAATCACATCAGACTTCTCCTTTAAAGACATGAATCCAATGTCCAGTTATGGTTCTCTCATGAACTGCCTGCACACTGGCAAGCAAAGAGCTTATGTCTTACATCTGCTTTTGCCAATGAGGCTTGACAAAAACTGGGTCCACATTGGTAATGTAATGTTTGAAGACCTACTGGAGTCTGTTCGCATGTAGCATGTAAGCTGGCTCCCTTGGTTTACAGCAACTGCGCTAAGCTAAAGCCAAAAAACACTGCTCCCAAAGTGGGACGCCTGGACAGATTTTAACCAGGTTTTTTTCACTGTTTTAAGTCTGAGGGTGACCGAGGTGGAATATTCCACCTTTTTTTCTTTCCAAATCAATTAATCCATTACATTAACACATTATACAGTTATTGAGCACCTATGTTGAAGCACTCAGTCTCAGTTTCACTCAGTGATTACATCAAAAGATGCAAAAATATGTAACTACAGACTTAATAATTAATATCATAGTCTCATTAAACTTGGATTGTTTATCTGCCATTTCAGGATGTGTGTGTATGTGTGTGTGTGTGTGTCTGTGTGTGTATGTATGGGGGGACTGTTGCACTGCAGTGGTCATGGCTAACAGATGGATGCTTGTCAGAGCCCCTGGAAGCCTTCCATCAAACACTCCCTACTCTCCATGAGAGGTGAAGGACAAAGTCAAAGGTGAAAGGTGAGAGGTGAACTGAGTCTACCCCACACTCTATGAGCTCAGTCCACTCACACATGCCAGTGGTGCCACTAGCAGAGACAGAGATTGGCATCGCTCTTTTCATGGGCATTTACTGGGCACTGGCTCCAGTGAGCTGCTCTGTGTATCGCTTGTCTGCCCTCTATGGCTCTGAAATGTGTTTTCAGGGTTTATGTTGCGTAAAGCCGGCCGTTGCTGGCTAGCCTTTTATGTGAGCGAGCCTGGTTTCATCTCTTTCTCTTCTTGGTCAGTGGTGCAGTGAGACCCAAAAGCCATTTATCTGCCACACAGTGTGGCACTGAGCACTACACATTTCAGCTTTACAGAGTTTAGAAACACACACACACACATACACACACACACACACAAGCACACATACACACATGCAGACACACAAACGCATACACATTCAGTACAGACACACACACACACACACACACACACGCACACACACGCACGCACACACACACACACACAAACACAAACACACAAACACATACAGTACACATACACACGCACACACACACACACACACACACACACACACACACACACACACACACACACACACACAATGCAAGGGATAATAGACTGTGCAGACACAGAGCTCAGATGCACTGGGCATACAGGCTGAGAGACTGATGATAGAGACTTGCTGGGAGAAAATACTTAGCAGGGCTAAACAAATCGAGCTGTGGGTAACAGGATGAAGGTAATTCAATTGGGCAAAGGTAGATAGACAGCAAGAAGACTAATAGACTGCATGCAAAGGCAGACGCGGGCTGGATGAACGCGCGGGGGTGGTGGGGGGTGGTGGTGCTGAGTTAGAGAGGATGGAGAGGAGGATGGAGAAAAGCAGACAGCTGCAAGGGGAAATGAGATGGGTGGATGAAAGATGGATGTGTAGTCAGAGTTGAACAGACTGACAAGGAAGACAGACCGAGGAATGGGGAAAGACAGTCAGTCAGTCAGTCTGTCTGTCTGTTGGCAGAAATGTGAAGATTGATATGATGGGGGTTGGCAGATGAAAAGTTCAGGTGTTTGAAGCCAGAGCAGGGACAGAGCACAGTGGTGATGAATTTTACTGTAACCACAAACGATTCACTCTAGATGTGGCCTCATAACTAAGGATCTTAAAAAAAAACAAAAACATGTCTGTGTTCTAAGCATGCTCCTCATAAATGGGATTGCCTTTTCTAAAGCAGCAGGCCAGAAAGAAACACAGGTCATGGGTGAAACATAACCATTAGTATAAGAGAGGTCATCATGACAAGGCTAGCATTAAGTCTAAGTATGTTTACAAGTGAACTCATGAAAACAAAATCAAGACTGTTTCCAGGAAGCCTTCCCTAAGTGAGTTACTGTACGAGGTAGAGGAGATGATGGCCATGGAGACTGGGTTCTCAGGTACTTCCTCACTGTGCCTCATTCACCAATAGCTTTCTATAAGCTTTTTTTTTTTTGTTCTTAAAGAAGAAATGTTGTGAATCTGTTCTGATGTGAATCAATCGATAGCCCTGTTGTTCAGAGTAACAGAGTGCTGTCTGTTGGAAAAATGTTGAACAAGTACTGATAAATGCAGTCCTTGTTTTACTGTAAATACTTCTGCTATTTATAGTAACAGTAGGAAGAAGAACTAAGAAGTCACCTTGATCAACAGCAGATGGAAATTAGATCTGCAGGGCCGAGCATATTGTACCATAATGCTACAGGTTTACTGTTGTCTCTTTCTCCATAAGTGTGAAGTAAATGTTTACTGTACCAACATGCACCACACATTGCGGTCACCTTTGAGTCTGCGTTTCAAGTTTTGATTACATACTGTCTGCATGCTTGACCTTTTATGCCACTCCTCATGTTTAGCGAGCATGTATTCAGTTTACCAAACACAAACACACACACAGGTTTTTCACACACAAATTTTTCACTTCACATCGTTTTAGCGGTAGGCTATGTAAGCAAGTATGTTACAGTATACAGGGTTGTGACTCTTGTTCATTGCTATACATTTTCAATTGAGAACTTTGTTTCTCCTGGAGCACTTTCCAACAAAAGTTTTTGAAGCGTCAAGTGTGCGTCAGTGATAAACGCTCTGCTTCAACCAGAAAAGTGATAGATACATAAAAAGAATGAAAAGAGGAAGTCAAAATACAAAACCAACAGAAAAAAATAAACACCCATCCAATAGGAGTTTTAAATAAGAGTACATTTTTTTTTATTGCATGTACAGTAGGCTGCCCTCTATGCATATTAATCACACAAGTATTATGATGGTGCCACTGGTATTGTTTCCAAAAGGTACGTCTGGCCAAAGAACTACTGAGGTCCAAAACAAGCCCATACAGAGATAGAGTGGAGTCTGCAGTGGAGTACAAGGCCTGATGAACAGCTCAGTCTATAGCCTCTCATCCCTGGATCGATGCTGGGGCTGAGATATGATCTAGAGCTTATCTAGATTTAAGACTCTGGGCTGGAAGAGTGGACCATTCCAAGAGCACAGAAGCCAAGAAACGGGTTTAAATATTGTATTTATATATCTACTCTGTACAATAAATAATAACTTTCATCCAAACCAAGAACCTCCTCAACCACATAATCTTACATCTCTGGCTGAGGTGTATGTCAAAATCAACGTACAATATACACTGAGTAGAGAGCATTAAATAGCATTCTGTTGAATCACTGGGTTTCCCTCTAAAGTCAACAGTCACCTGACAGAGATGAGGCATAACAGAAAAAAAGAAATCCTTGACTGAACAAGATGCTCTTGCTGTAAAGATCGCTTTTGTGTCTCCACTTTGTAAACACACAATAAGCAAAAAAGAAAGTGTGCCTGCCCGCAGCAAAACAGTGCTTAAGAGCTTTTCAAACGACCTCGAATAGTGCGGCTCACATCAAGGTAAGGTGGCTGCACCCGGATAAAGAGTGGGCCATAACGGGACAGCGCAAATGGGGCCAACATCGTAAGTGTGATATATGGTGGCTGTCATTATGACAGTTCCCTTTACGTCACGTGGAGCGGTACAATTTATTTGGTTTAGTGTGAGGCTGGGACAAAAACATCGAACTAAACTAAACTGAAACAGAAACTTTCGTTGTAATTTTAGAATGAATGCACAAATCATAGTTCGTGAGTACTCAAATATGATGTGATTTACAGTGGCTATACTCTGCAAGAAGTCCTTGTTGAGTAAGTTTTAGACGCCCATCAAAGAAACTAAGTATCATGTAGCAGGATACTTCAAATCTCGGCTTCAGCGTGACACTCATCCTTTGCACAAACCCGTTTTCTCTCCTGTCATGCAGTATGTACTTCACGTCACCAGAATGACTACATCATGTTGAGCTGTCCCATCACACTACGAGTTTCTTGAGCGTTACCGCAGCCGTAGCTAGCGGATCACTTTTTCTACCAAAACATACCCCCCGAAAAAAACAACCGTGCACTTACTTTGAATGAAAGTAAACACGCAAGCAAGGACAGCCAGGATCCGCGTCATTGTCGATGTCAAGTGGTCCATGTGTGTCCTTAGTGCGAGGTTCCATTACGGACTGTACCTTAAGGTGCCCCCGAGCATCTCGAACTCCCAAAAATGACACTGACAGAGTCTTGTCTGTTCAAAGAGAACTCCCGACCTGTATTGAGTGCTGGGAAACGCACACCTTTCAGAAAACCTGTACAAGAGTACCGTAGACCTTTTGTTGCTCTCTTTTGGGACGTTACAGTAGCGTAACCAGCCGACCCCAGTCGCAGCGACACCTCGTCCACAACACGCGCTCAAACGCGCGCACTCATGCATGCACCCCTCTCTCTCCCGGGTCCTGGCGCTGCGCGCACCGCACGCATAAGCACCAGCATTCAAATAGAAAACAATCCAGGCATACATTTCTAGCTCGCTATTAAACTTCGTTATGTATAGAAATGGATTTACTTATGGCATGTCTGCCATACTTACTTTAACATCATTTGTGTCTTTATATTGTCTGTATATCAAGAGTCATGTTATATTGGGTAGCGCTTTTATCTCCTATTTGATATCCTCATTCAAATATGGTGAACTGCATCAGTGCAAGTTAAATGAAGAATTATATTATCTATTTAGCTATCTATTTGTTTATTTACTTATTAATTTATTCTTAACCCTGGCTGGAAAGGGGGTGGATACTGTAGTGCTAGGCTATAGCAGCAAACTAGAATTTTATCCATATTAATGCCATTGCCAATTCTGCTTATCTGTCCAATTCCACGGTATATCATCTTTCTGATCAATTCTTTCATTTCACAGGCCTAAAATGTAGCCTATGGAGTAAAGAACAATATCAGCTTATTACATTGGCCGAACCATGTAGAACTGTGTTGTCTATTTCAATTTTGTATTCTGAATGACTCATTGACCATGGTCTGAAAAAATATCTGGAACGGCCGGAATTGATAAGAGGATTTTATAATGACAGAGGGATATGATTCCAGTAAATTACAACATTCGATGTTCGGCTCTACCCAATTCTCGGTTAGCAATTCCCACCCCCACCAGAGAATTGATCTTATTTTGCTACTGTAAGATGAGTCATACTGAGAGCCTGTGAGCCGTGATGATCGTTGTTTGTGGGTTTAAAGGATGTTGTGTAAGTTACAGTGTGTATATTTTGTGTGTGTGCAATAGGTGGGTGATGGTGTGTGTGTGTGTGTGTGTGTGTGTTTGTTTGGTAATGGTGGTGGCTGGAGAGCAGGATGGAGATAACAGAGCAAAGCAGGGGCCAAGGCCGAAGGGGAGGGGTGGGTCAGTGCACTTCATCTGACCCACATTCGTCATGGTGCTGCCCAGATAATTTCCTCATTCTCACACATCACTCCTCTCCTTCCTCCTCCTCTCTCTTCATCCCCCGTTGATTTTCCTTCTTCTTCTTCTCTTTCCCTTCCTCCTTTTTAATGGTCTCCCTCTATCTCTTTTCCTCACTATATCTCTGTCACTGCTATTCTGTCTGTCTCTTTGTTGATTCCTTGTCTTTAGTTACGTATGTCCATAGTATGGGCTCCATACTCACCACTATAAACATACACACACACACACACACACATACACATACACACACACACACACACACACA
>JASCQY010131780.1:0-13154 GCA_030264315.1 Sardinella tawilis
TATGTTATGTTAATGTAACAGGAAGTAGTTGGGGACCAAGATAGAATGTTCAAACATTGTTTTGTCCAGCTATGGAATTAGAACCTGAAACGGTCTATAATCCTACATGTCCACATGTCTACAACTGACTACATGTCGGTTAAACACGGAAGGTGCTGGTGGATCAAATAGAGTCTTACCTCTTCAACCGCAGTGATGGAATAGGCGTGTCCTTTCACTAAGCCTGTGGACGTTTTGGTTGTCTGTTCTCTCGCCACTACATTCTGAGAGAAAATAAGGTGGAGACAGAAAAATAGCACGGGAAGAGAAAATTTACATAAAATGGCATTGGTAAGATGGGTGAAAAAAAGAGTCCCTTTAAAATAACTCCTCTGCTAAATATATGTTTGGCCATTTTTCTTTTCATTGTGCAAACATGAGTGTAGGGTTAGGGTCTTGTAAAACTTGTTTAAACGAAATCTGTAAATATACATAATACATTTGATCTGGGATGATATTTTAGTGTTAAAAGTAGTACACTGAACTTGCACCCAATCATCTGTGGAGTGAGCAGTGACTCACATCTATGGAGCAGCCCATGAGGGAGCCTCTGTCCAGGGCCTTCCTCATGATTCGGAACAACTCCTTGGGCGCCTCCTGCACCTCAAAGAACTCGGTCACGCCACCAGTGAAGTCCTCCATGGCCTCCAGAGCATTGCCTCCCTTCAGGGCCTCGTAGGAGCCATGGAGCCTGGGGACAGAATCACAATTCATGGTGATGGTGTGGAGAGTGAAATATCTTTATCAAGCTTAAAATAAAATCTACATATATAGAATTGCATATGAGAAAGGAAAATAATAACAGTGAGTGTCACTTACTTGGCATAAGCCTTCTCCAGGAGTGCGCTCCAGAACTCGTTCTTCTTCTCAGACCTTGTGAAGACCAGCTGGTTCCTGTGTGTTGGGATGCGGTCGTCCACCACAACATCCACCCATTCCCCATAACGCCAGAACTGTACATTACACACCAAAACAATCACTACGACACACCAAGCAATTACAGATCTTCTTAGTATACAGATTCAAAGTGTAACTGTGATGTTGGAGAATGGGATACTTGGAAGTGAAAAATTCCAGCATAGTTCTCAGTGAAGCTCTGATCTGGTGGGATGACCCTGTACAGTAGTTTCTCATTCAGTGTCAAACAAGCAATAGCTGCAAGAAGCCAGCAATCACCTATAAAAGGGAAAGTCGTAGTTAACGTTGTTTTATCTACAGCAGAAAGCAAAGCCTTTTTTTAACCCTGCACAAAACGTTGAATAAACATTTTACTATGTTTTCGAAAGACTTTTCTTTTTAAGTGCCACAAGTTGACACTAATGACAAACAGTTCTGTGAGCTTAGATTTTAAAATGAAAACAAAACAACAACAAAAAAAAACAGAACAGAGCATGAATTCTGATCCAACTGTGCTTCTGGGGATTTGGGAGTTCTTTGGGAGGATATGCACTCATTTGGAAGCCGATTCTGAACAAAGCTGGCCTTTGCGCCAACACTGATTAGGGAAGGAAAATGAGATCTCTGTCACATGCAGTGAAACTAAAAGTCGGATTTCAGCCACTTCCACCATGTGATGTGACCGTGGCCATTCTAGGCTCTCCCTAAAAGCTGTGATGAAAATTAAAAACGGTCTCTTTGTGGACACATTATGGTCGTTATCTACTTTAGAGTTTAATAACATTAAAACATTATTTTTGCATTTGATTTCACATAACTTTTCTCTCCAACTCCCTTGGATCTGGTCTGTTTTTTTTTTTTTTTTAACAGTGACTGGTGTGTGATTGGTGTGTTTTGAATGCATGATCTCTATTCTTAATAAAGAAAGGCATTACAAAATATAAGGCATTACTAAATTTCCTCTGCATTGCGCCCAAACTTTCATGCCTCTATTCTCTACCAGTGTAGTGAGTGACCCTACACTTTGGGAACCAAGGCATTTTGGGAAGGTAACGAAGGCCTCAGATCTCCCCCCGGGACAGGTGTGTGTACTGCTGTGCATCAGCTCATGACAACCCTTCTTCCTTGTCTCACTTCCAACTGTTCAAAGAGCGATCAGTTTGCCACCAGTTGTCCTGGTGTTGGCGTTTCCCACCACCCCTTCTTTCCAACAACATACACAAACACACACCCGCACGCACACACACACGAAACACACAAAGAAGCATACACATACAAACAAACATACACACACACACACACACACAGACAGACAGACACACATACTCTGCTCTGCTGTTTACCCTAAAACTTGCCAGAGGGTCCGAGCCACTGATCCATGTGGGAGAGTGAGTATGTCCCTCTCTGTCCACAGTCCTAGTTCTTTAGTCCTGTGTTGTGTGTTCTGCCTGGTGCTCGGCTTAGGAGAGGCTTCAGGGGAGCATTGATTGATCCAAGTCCAGATTTTCAGGTTCATGTGGACCCGTCCGTCAAAGCCAACCATCCACCCCCCCTCCCACCCCACACACACACACACACACACACACACACACACACCACCACCACCCCCCAACCCCCCCGCTGGCCCCGTCAAGCCCATCTGTCTTCTCTCTCTCACACTCACTCTCTCTCTCTCTGTCCCTCTCATACTCTTGCCCTTCCTTTTTCTCTCTGTGGCTCACTCTCACTTTTTCAGTTCTCATAATAATCATTTATTATTCGAATAATCAATAATCATTTTATAATCATTTATCATTTGAATACAGCGTACCATGAAGGCGCTGTTCAAATACTCCAATGCCCTTGTCAAATTTAGAGGATTGTTTGTGGTGACACACTAGTCCTAGCTCTGTAAATAGGAAACGAACACAACAGCTTTGACAGAGTGGTAAACAGTCCCTACGCCCATCATCACACTGGATCAGGAGCATGGAAGGAAGACATCAAATTCTTTAACTGAAAGTGAACTGCATCTTTTAGAGAGTTAAATGCATCAATTTTGTAAAACTGCATTGATTTGTCTTACCAAGGTCTCCTTGGCAGATGTCGGTTCTGTTCGCTCCGCCAATGATGAACTGGGGATTTTCACAGATCTCCTGTTTGATGCAATTAGAGAGAAAACAGCAGCTGTGAGTGCTGATCATCAGGCCAGACATAAGCCTCATTTTTTTTATCTGATATTGGCAATCACACCTCACTCCTCTTCCAACCCTGGAAATTATTGAAATAATTATTTCTGAACGTGTATTTTGTAGCAATTTCACAGCATTGTATGTAATAATGTGTCATGGATAGTGTCATGCTATGCGTAATTCTCTCGGAAATACAAACGCATGGTACTTAGGCTGTCTGATTTGCACGCTAGAGGATAACAGAGTGTATTTTTGACATTACATCAATATGCAACATTATTTCTTCATAATGGGCAGCTGTTTGTGTCTGTCATTTTGCACATTTTAACCCAAAAGTTAACTCGGCTACACAAAGTTCCCTCAAGGACTAAAAAAGCCACGTTGGTCTGGCAGTATCCCTTCCTCCAAGTGGTGACAGGTCTGGGGACATCTGCCAGTTTGCCTCTTCAGATCACAACTCTGACACTTCAAGTAACACGCCTCTGGAAAGCATGACCACTGTGACATACATAAGATCTCCTCTAAACAACAGTTTTATGAGTTGAGGCAGACAGTAGCCTACATCAGATGTCAATTTGTGATGTGACAATTTCCAAGGATTGCCTGACCAAATGAATGCAGAAGTTGCAAACTAAATCATCTGGCAGATATGTCCCGTCCAGCACCAGCCTCTGCCCAGTGATGTTATCGGCCATTATCACTGCTCGGGTGGAATTTGACACATGACCTGCATATCAATGCCCTATTCTATAAAACCTGAGCTGCTGCCTGGCCGGCCAGAGCCAGAACCCCATGGGCTCGGACAGCATGTGATTCTAAATCTGTTGACCTCAGCTCTATGTGCTATGACATCATCCTTAGCTTGTTGACAAAGTGTAGTGAAATGAGGGGAGATACGAAGGTCCAATGGTTAGGTGAGGGACAATACCGATCAATTTAGGAAAATAAATAGGCCTACCGACAAGGCACAAAAAAGACTCAAATGCAAAGCAGAGTGATATGAAGAGGTGAATCTGAAGCCAAAACCCCATTGCCATTAACTTTGCCATTCACATTTTCACTTGGGAAGGCTCCCTCAGAGGTAATGAAACACGCTGCAGCATTCTGCAGAGTCTCATAATGGTAAAGTCACACTTGTATGAATACAAGTGTAATTTATTACATAGGACAGAATCCAAACCATACATTGAACTTCACTGTTATCGTCTTTTGGCCAATGCAACTGAAATCCAACTGAATTTCTATATCCGGTCAAGAGAAAGGAAGCAGCCCAGCCAATCATCCCAGTAATGTAAACAACGTCAGAGGGTAAACAGCATACCCCCATGATGTGCATATATCTCTGACATTTAAAGCACAGTATGGGTCCTGCTGCAGACATGATACTTAAGCCTTGTGGAAATGACACTCATGAATTATAGACTGCTAGATTATGTTTTATGGTCAATATCTCCAGCAAAGCCTTTAAGACTCTGTGGTTTGGTTTTATGTTTGCCTGCTAAATAGCATGATCAAAATTCAAAATCACTTAAACATTGGTCTCTAAATTTAGGTGAATAACAATTCTGTCACATGTGATGTAATTGTTGACCATGCTTCTTTAAAGCTACCAGAGGGGTCACACGACTGAAGTCCTTCTATAAAAGCCTTTAGCTAACCACAGCTTTTTTGGAAGAGAGAGGCCATAATGAAGATGTGTGCTCAGACCCCCAAAGTATTGACAGCTGTTACTTTCATGACCGGCATGGCCTGCCGGGCCTGTGGATTAATCTTTATGAGGCTCCATTTATGTGGCCAGTGAATGTGGGACTATATAGTGGGGCATGGTTGTGCATGGACAGAGTACTTGGCCGTCAACCTGTCATGGAAGGCTGGGGCCAAGGTTCCGTTATTGAGTGCACATAATGTCAAATACGTCCTTGTGCTTGTGAATTGTTACTCCAATCATCTAAAAAAAAACGGGGGAGAAAAGAATGCTTCAGCCTGGCTCTAATTGAAATATGAATACTGTACATCATGGCAAAAAGACAACTTATTGACAAATCAAATTGATATAAAATAGAGCATGAAAGCAGGAACAGAAACTAAACTAAATTCGTATATGACCACAGTAAGGTTGTGGTCATTTAGTGAAAGATATCTTATGAAAGTGAAAGCACAAAGAGTTTGCTCAATGAAACTTACAGTTAGGGAGAACCAATATTTAGCTGCACCCTTATTCAGTGATTTCCTGTCAACTAGAATGACTCTTTTGCTAATCTATCTTTGACAACTATCATTATTTCATTGGGAATAGTACAATGCAGAGAGACTGTGAGAAAACCCTGTGGGACCATCTGGAAAAGTAATACAGACACAGGTCATTTGAACTGGACATGCTGTAGACTCACAGCCAAAAGCTAGAAGGTGGAGCATGTTGGCTTAGCTGCTTGATATCACTCCAGATAGCTCGAACTGTAAATCTCTCTTCCCTCAGAAATTTGTCCCAGTAAAACCTACACCCTCGCCACCCTACTGGAAGAAATGAGACTTCTCTCAAACTATGTTTCCTGTATTCTATGTCAGGAAGAAAGGATTCAATCAATCAGTCTCTTAGGGAAAAATCAGAGACCTTTCATCTTTGTTTTTTGTGAAGGCTGAAAGACGTACCTGACCTTCTTCTCCTCATGCAAAAGTTCTGAGCTACTTTCTGAAACGCTGTAAAAGTTTAACGACATCAAAGCCATTGCCTTTGACCATGTATAGATCATTGGCATTCATATACGGTACGCCTCCTTCCCATTCATCACATTTTAAGTTGGTGTTGCTATGACTTATTCGTAACAGTGAAGTAAATTGAGCCTCCATCCCAGATGGTTAAGCCATTTCATAATTAAAGGGGCGTATGGTATAGGTCTAACCTGGTGTCAAATGTCAATAAAAACTAGAAAAGCCTTCGGAGAGTGCAGACCACTGCCAAGGCAATAGAGGGTCACTGACACCCCTCCAGATCACCACCGATCTGTTCCTTGTCTTAATGCTGCAATTGTCTAAAAATGTCTACATCCATGCATATCCAAATATCTATTTCCATGCAGTACTTTTCGGGTTATCTTACACAAACAAACAAACAAATGCAGGTGAAAAACATAACCTCCTTGGCAGAAGTATGTGCAACGCAAAGTATGCAACCTGTAAATTCTTTCATCCATGAAGTCAAATCTGAGCGAGGAGGGATAAGTTTAGTTTGCAATGAATTAAAATATACGCCAGTGTATTATAAGCCATTTACAGAACACTGTGACACTGCGGTAATGAGAATCAAGCGTAGAAAACCGTCTGGGATTGCATGGCGAAGAGGGTGCATGGTCGAAGCACAAGGTGAATTTGATGTCACGTTGCCCCAGTTTAGGGAGACAAATGCCAAAACTTGGTTCAGCAATTCCGTGGAACTGAGTCACCCCTGTTTCCTCACATGGACTGGCCCTCATTGCCATCACATGAGCTGTCCTGGGGGACAGAGGGTGGGCAGAATCAGATCCTTATCTCAGTGAAGCCACGGAGCAGCTGGGCCAGTTCTGAAAGATGCAAAGCAGCCTCATTAGTCACTAAGTGCAGCAGGTCAACAGTTCGATGTCGTTAGAGAGCCATATTAGCCAACTTGTCCTGAAGCATAATGTGTCTCTCGAACATGGACTTCTTTTTTTGTTGTTTTTCTTCTGTAAACTCCTCCTTATTTCTATCAAAGAAGCCCTGAACGAATCAAGGTCTGAAGGATCTTGTTTCTTTATCTCTCAAGATATTCTTCTTCACGGAGCAAAGACGTAAAAGAATCCTGTCATAAAATACGCATACTGTACATGAACAACAGAGGGCTTTGGAGGGCCTGTGTTAGGGATCTATAAAAACCAACCCTCTGGCAACAGACTAATGCAATCCGGCAGTGAGCTCTGTAACGCCCGCCAGGGGAGCCGGTGTTAGTTCATGCCGAGCGCAGTTTGAGAGCCCAGCCTGCTGCTCTGAGTCAGCTGCCTGAGATTCGAGAATGTGACAAATCTGTGCTATGCCCCAACAAACACGCTGCAGAATCACTTCTCTCTGCACAAGCATTCCACAGTGTTGTCATGAATTGAGCATTCCTGTAGAAATGGTTGGAATGAAAGAAGTTGGAATGAAAGAAGAAATAAATATAGGAATTTCAATCTATTTATTTGTTTAGATAAGTTTTAGTTTAGCAATCCAATGTATTTTGAGCAATCCAATGAACTGTGCAAAATTGAATATCTTTCAGTTCTGTTTTTGCTATTGGGTCTACCCTTATGCTGAATGTAATCTGCTCACGTCATCATTAAGCCTAATTTCTAACATAGCGTTTGCACATTAACAAGCCATTTAAGTGTATGAGCTGACAATGTCACCTTATTTTCCTAAAGGTAAACATTTTATGATCAGGTCATTTGTATTTCCGGGTGAGTTCCCTTTCTTTTCTTTGTTTCCTTCTTTCTTTTGTACTCACCGAAGGACGTTTCCATTCGATTTTGAGAGGAGGTGGGCAACTGTAGAATAGTGAGGAATTCTCAGCAGGGAACAAGGGGTCCTCAAACACCACTTTCTTGCGAACATACTTGTTTTTGAGCTCCAAGAAGTTCTTCAGCCGTTTTTCATCCTTCACAGCTTCGTTGCGGCTCAAGATGGCAGAATAGGTGCTAGCTGGGGATCCACAGGTGGGCGCTACCAAGGTAGTCCCAACCAATGGGGCCGCATGGGTTAGTTTCACAGTTTTAGTTGTCACTTTGTCTTGTTCTCTGCCCTTCTCGGTCCTCCTCTCGTCCTTCCTTGCCCCCTTCATGTTCGATAGCCAGGGATCACAGGAAATGTCAGTTAATGAAGTAAGAAAATAAGAAAAAGACAAGCTGCAACCACAAAATGAGATTGCTAAAAGAAGAGAAACTTCCTTAACAACTTCCCTCTCTTCCCCTGTCAGTTCCTTTATATTATAAGTGGTACTCACACAACCCCCCCCCCCCCCCAAACCACCACACACACACACACACACACACACACACACACACACACACACACACTCAAATCTGTCAAGTCTATATATAGACCTCTTGAAGTTTTGGGCTGTGGTGTCGGTGCAGTAGGGGGGACTTGGGAAGGGATGTGGGTGGTGATGAGGTTGTAGTGTTTCTGCTGAGAGGAGGAAAGGAGGTGTCAATTATTCCTTCCTCTCTCGGCACCTCTGTCAGTTTCGAGTGTGTGGTTGGGCTGCTTGAGTGGACACTGAGGAGTGCACACTGCATAGCACAGCATGCACACATGTGTAGGCCGGGCAGGACAGACACAGGATGGAAACAGGCAGGTTGACAAGGGCCCCTTGCTTGCATGACTTCAGGGAAGGAATGCAGCGTTTTTATCTGGTGCTGCCCTACACACAGGAGAGGTATAGGGATGCATAAACCTATCAATCAAGTTTCATCAGCTTTCATACCACTTGTAGTGAAAACAGTGGAAAAATAGCACCTATACATATCAGAAACTAAATGCTTGATATCTATTTATTCCATGTGTAGACTTGGTATCAGTCATGCTTTTGGTGAACTGATCACCCAACAGGCTACCTGTATGTAAGTAGGTAAGTAAGTAAATACTTTGTATAGCCTACTACTATTTATTTATAGCCTATTATTGGCCATATCAACTTGATCATAAACACAGGCCAGTATCTAGCAACGTTTGAATTGTATGGGTTGATGAGATTAAATTCTTCATTCCATTAAAATGTAAGCATCATCAGCAATTACAGCCTACGGTGCAATAACTAGAAAGAACTGATTGAGATGACTCCGATGGGCCTACAGAAATATTCTCAAATGCGCATAGAATTTACAAGGTTTATATGTCGCCGCCTGTTGGCCGAATCATGGAATTGTATGTGTACTCCTCCCACATCTTTGGGTACGCCATTATACTAATTCCAGCAAATCAAAAACTGTAGTTATAAAATCTGGAGAATCTGATTGGCTATGGTCATATCAATCAACTCTGGCATTGAGATACCGCCCTTCCAAGAGCAACTAGCTTTCTTTTTTGTCGTGTGTGTCGCCATTAGCTGTACAATTCGGCTTAAATCTGAACTTGTTATCTTAAAAACAACGATGTCGGCAAACGGTTATATGTGTATATGATTTTGCAAATAAATGTTAACCAACTAATCGTTTTAATGCCACTGAGAAGAACCTAAGGATAATTCACGATTTAGTCAGATAGCTAGCAAGGGCTAGCAAGGTGCTAACAGCTTGCTTGCTAGCACCGAAACCAGCCGCTTGTCTGAGCCAGCAAGCTAACTTGGGGATTGGTGCAGACTGCTGGGTTTACTGTCCCGGCTGTGATTACTGCTAACTTACAACTTGGTTGAAGTTTAATTTTCATTTAGTAGAAGCGACTACTGTTTGGGTTTTAAGATTCCTTTCGGTAAAGTTGTTTAGTTACTACCTTCTTAGATACCATTAGCTAGCTATGATAGTTGGCTTACTTGGCAAGTTTCTTTGCTTAGAGTAGGTTCGGTGGGCAAGCTTACGTTAGTCTTCGAGCCAAACTCAACAGCAAGCGACGTGTCCCGATTTTTAAATACAACCTTTACAGGCGAATTGATAGAGTACTGTTACTAATTATAACGTGGTTAACTATATGGTAAAAGCGTGCCCGCGCTGTTGGGTTTTTGTTGACGGTGGACTACTCCGAATGATCAGAAGACTTCTCGTTTCCGGTGGAGCTGGCTTGACACAGCTCATCTTCAACTAGGGTAAGTTATTTAACGTTGCCTTTTTAGTAGCTGTCATTTTCATGCCCTTAAGTTGTTATAACAGTCCCCCATGCGTGATTATTTGTGGGATAACAATTATGGTGAAATAAGAGACTTTCTGAATCGTCACTTACATTGCTACGCAGTCGAGTTGGCAGACAGGCCTTAGCATGAGTGTGCAGTGAGGGGAGGAACCGTGGAAGGATTTTGGGGTGGCAGCGACATAATATCTCACTAACTGGTGATTGCCAACAAACACTTAACTGTCGACCAGTTTTCACACATTGATGGTGTTAATTTATCGAAGTAACAATGTGTAGTTTGTTTAGCTGCGTGTCGCCAACCGTATTACTTCAGATGGTCAACGGTGTTAGCAGACGGTGTTGAAGCGGTGCTGTACTCACACATCTTTTAGTGTTAGCTTGGGGACGTTAGCTTTCAAGTTAACATTGATTAAACTTAATTCTACATTATTGGCCTGATTATTGTGAAATTGCCTCTTTGTGCAAGTTTTTTTGCATTTGAATAGAAAAATGTTATGAAGAAAGCTAAGTCCGTTATCACTAAAAGCTGTTAGGCTATAGTTAACCTACCTACATGGGGCTTTTGATTGGTCAGTTTCACCAGCTGGGTTCCTTTGCCATATGACTCTGTATGATACCTGCTTTACATTAACATTATCTGACTGCCTGTGTCGCAGTAACATATTGTAGACCTGATATTTATTTCTGATGAGTCACTTATCTAGCATTTCCTAAAATAAGTTGCAAAGAGAGACTAAAAAGTCTTTAAATGGTAGCCAGCACAGTATTGTGTTAACTGTATTCACATTTGTACTCATTTGCAGTACTCTGCCACTCACCTGTGGTGAGAGTGTGCAGAACTTGTCTTGGACATTTGGATTTGTGAGAGGAGTTTGGACACAACAAAATGTCTGAAGGAGAGGGGAAACCCACACAGGCCACTGCCCCAGCACCAGCGCTTGACAGCAAGCCCGAGTCCTCGGCATCTGCCCCTAGTGCCGGTCAGGGGGTGTCTTCGGTCTCTCCCCCCGTCTCCATGGTCAATCAGGGTCCACCTGCGGCAGCCACAGAAGATGAGGAAGAGGAGAGTGAGGATGAGTCTGAGATCCTGGAGGAAAGCCCCTGTGGCCGGTGGCAGAAGCGCCGGGAAGAGGTAAGACTAGAAATTTTACGCCGTAAGTGGAAATCAGAGCACTCAGAAAATTCCAGTTGAAAGTCCAGCACTGGAATCACAGTCTTAACGTTAACTGCTTGCAACAGTCCCAAATGGGTTTTTGAAATTCTACTGGCTTTGCCCAGTAACAAATACTTATTGATATAAAACTTAGTAGAGCTATTTGGTGTGGTATACCTCATCAGTTCCACCCTATGGAAACCAGTGGGATGCAACTGGTGTCTGCTGTTTGAAATGAATAATTTATCTTAACTTGTCCAACAAACTCAATTAACCTACTTTGGTGTGTAACATTTTTCTGAAATATCAGATATTTGCCAACATTTAAATTAATAAATAGTATTAATAAATAGCCTATGATTTTTCTTATTACATTTAAGAATAAGTTTTGGAACCAGTTGTGCCAAGCATGTAATACAGTCAAACATGACTGGGAATGTATAGAGTAAGGGTATGATATCCTTGGGTCAAAACTAGAAGAAGCACAAACAAGCTAGAATGCCAAGAACTGCAGTGATGATGGGAGGATAGGTCAAACTTTGAGATATAACAAGGAATTCAGCTGCAAAATAGTGATGAAAGTTTGCATTAGCTTCTGTCATGAATACTCATTAGTTCACTCCATGGATGCAGTTCAGTTTAGTCCAGTTCATGATGGTTAGTACAAGAATGACCTGTAATTCAAAGGTAGTGTTATAAATCAATCATAGCATCATGACTGAAGATATTTCAGGACACCTGTCACGTTATGTCCGTGTTAGTCACAGGTGTGAATCAGAGGCCCTCATGACACAGAGGTGAGCACAGGGCGGCTGCCACGCCCACCCCCACTCAACGCGTGCTTCTCTTTTGCAAACAGGTGAACCAGCGCAACGTCCCTGGCATTGACAACGCCTACCTGGCCATGGATACCGAGGAGGGTGTGGAGGTGGTGTGGAACGAGGTCATGTTTTCAGAGAGAAAGAACTTCAAACTACAGGAGGTACACTAAAACACCCCATTCAGACAGTCAGCCCTTTTATTGACACTCATAGACTCCTAATGAATTATCTAGCCCGTCTTCTTCCACTACCCACATGTTACTGAACCGTGTTTTAAAATGTCATGACCTCACGGGAAGATAGAAAGGTGATTTCACAAGGACTTAGGAAAAGACAGCAGTCATTTTCAAGGGAACTGGAATCCATTTACTGTATGTAATGCTGGGCGGTGTTATCGATCTGTGTCAAGTTGATTGCCTCTTATTCCATACTGCAAGGAATTCTGGGATGGTTTTTTCTCCCACCACTCCCACACGCTGTGCTAAAGAAGCATTGAAAGGAAGCATTGAAACACCTTTGCTAAGCATATAGAAAATCTGAATTGCCCTCACCATTAAGAATTCCTTGGCTCTTTCATTAAGATAGAAACTTTCCCTAGCAAAAAAGAGAATCTGCAGCAATGGTGTACTGTTATCCATTTTTGTGTGCACTGTGTGCATATGCAGTTTATTTGATCTGAACAACCCAGATGCCGTGGGACTTTGAAACGGTGAAATTGAAAATTGAAGTCCTCACTTTGCTGTGCACAGCATCCTACTTGTTACAGGGCAGGTGCTTCTCTTCAGCATCCTGTGTTGTACAGAGGTGTCACACAGTATGGCTGCGCTGTTACTAAACATGAACTAGTTATGAACTTGAAGCTGACAAAGGGTCTTTATGGTTGTCATCTTGTACCATGATTAACCACAATGACAACAGCAGCAACAAAGATGTTGAGCAACCATAGCTTAAAGTCTGGTGTTGACTTACGGCCATGGCATGCTTTGTTTATGTGCCATTGAGGAATGGTGTATGGTCTGCTCTACTGCTCTCGGCTTGCTTAGAAAGGCTCTTTGTTTTATGGTATAGAATTCAACCCTTCTCTGCGTTTGTCTTTTTTTTTTCTCTCTTGACACCTCATCTGCAGCTCTCGCCACATCTCAATTGTTTTTAGGATTTTTATCAGCTAGGGATATTTTTCTGCCATTCTCTAAGTCACTCTGAAAGTCTATCCCTATTGCGGTCGTTCCTCGTTTTGTTGTT
>JASCQY010131826.1:0-13151 GCA_030264315.1 Sardinella tawilis
CCTTCTCCACACCGAATGACAAAAGGTAGCACAAGGCTTCTTGGCCTAAGTGTAGGCCTTATTCAGATTTAAAAAAAAAAAAAAAAAAAAAAACTCGCACAGGAACAAGAGGTTGGAGACATAATTAGGAATTGAAATGGCTGAAGCCATGAAGCATTCAAAATATAAGATGGCGGATTTTAACACTGTGATACAAGAGCACTGCCCCCCCCCATAATATGGCAGCAGTGAAGATCCCCATTTTGCTGAGATTTAAAAAAAAAAAAAAAAAAAAAAAAAAAAAAACATATGGCTTAAAAATGAAGAAATCTCTTCCCAGCCTAGATGGGAAAAGTTCAGCTGTTGTGAAGCATCTTGTATTAAGCATAACTTCACCTAAAACCAAGTTCAGATGATTGGACTGTGGAGTAACTGTGGAGATGGTACAACTTGTGGAAGTTGGACATCACTTAACAGTGTATAGGACATGGCAAATGTACACCGCTATTAGAAGTCTTTCAAGTGTGGTAAAAAAAAACCTCACAGCAAGTTTGAAGCATCACTCAAGGCCAAATACACAAACGTGTGCTTAAAAAAAGGTTTATTTTTCGGTACAAAAAGGAAACCAATATATTAAACTTAACATTAAAGAAACACAATGCATGTTCTCTATAAATACAATAAAATAAATAAAAATTAATTTACTAAAGATTCTCCTTAAACACTACGATGTGTAACATGACAGCCACCATTGGCATTTCATACAATCAAAAGGAATATGGGACCATCATTGTGAACAGCTATAAAATGTTCAAAAAACAAACCAAATGCACTACTTCTTTTCTAAAGGTCTGAAATGACACTAAAATATACACAATACAATTCACTACAACAGGGGCTTGAGTGGGCCACAATAAGCTTCTTCACCTTCTTCCTTCAACCAGTTATCTTTTTGCCCATGAAGCCACCCAGTTTCTATGTAGTTGTAAGACAAGAAGAGGGAAAAAAAAAAAAAAAAAAAAAGCCATCGTCTCAAGTCTAGTCAGAGAACCATGAAGCATTGATCAGTATCAGTACAAAATGAAAGACAAGAAAAAAAAATAAACAAACAGAAAAAAGGTCCCTTCAACACACAATGATATTGCAGCTTAACAAAAACCTGTTAAAACAACTTACAGGCACTTTAGTATTCTAAAACTGCAGCCAGTTTGGAAGAGGTCTGCTTTTAGGCAAGTCAGGAACACTGTATGCATTGGAAAAAAAAGCGCCTTTATCCAAAATATATAAAACGACACAAAACACTGAATTCATTTAACAAACGTGACAACTCTTTAACCCTGGTCTTTGGCTTTTCACATCAGATTTCTAGTTTGGGAACAATAACATTTGTCTACTCAAATGTTTTAGTTTATCTTTTTTTTTTTCCAGCGATACTGCATGTCATTTTTACTGCCTGTTTCTCTAAGGCCACACTATTAGAGATGGTCAACTTTTTTTTAGCAAAATAAAAGTACAATATGCTTATTACGACTGATTCTCTTTCGACCCTGTCGATTGTATCTCTCACTGAGCTTACACAAAAGGAAGGGAAAAAAAACAACAAAACAAAAAGTGTCAAGGCACCTGCCTATACAATACAGTAGATATACCACAGTATATGCTTGAGCTTTCAAATTGAAAAACAGGTTTTAGGGGGTTGGGGTGGGGGCCCAGAGTCCTTCACACCTACAGGAAGAAGCCTGTGCTGCTGGCCTCGCCGCAGAAGCCATCGTCTGGCACCGACAGCTGACTGAAGATGGGCAGCCGCCTGCCGACGCCCTCGAACCCCGAGGCGCAGGAATCCGAGCCGCTCAAGCTGCTGGCGGAGCTGCCACACCCGCCCTCGTGGTCGGAGAGTGACGTGTGGGAGAGGGAGCGGACCCCCATGGCACTGGAGGAGGCCAGCATGGCCCCGGGGCCTCCGGTAGGGCTCCGCTGCAGGCACCTCTCGGCTGGCTCCAGCATGCAGTGAGGGGGGGAGGGGAGCGCCGAGGAGGAGGAGATGGAGGTCATGCTGCAGGAGGAGCAGCCCGAGTCGGGCGAGGGCAGGAACTGAGGCTGGGGGTCGCACACGCCCGCCTCCAGGGCTGCGGCGGTGGCTGCTGCCGCAGCCACCAGGGAGGCGGAGGCGGACGCCGGGTCCACGTCGGGGAAGGCGAGCGAGAGAAGTTCGGTGAGGTCGGTGGTGGCCGGCGGCGAGACCGAAGGTGCCCGCAGGAAGGCGTGGGGCAAGGTAGGGTCCATGGCGGGCGGTGGCGGAGGGTTGGAGGGGAAGCCGGCGAAGCTAAAGCTCTGTTTGAGGAGAGGGGGGCGCTGGGAGAGGGAACGGCCTGTGGAGGAAGAGGACGAAGGGGACGAAGCCTTTGGCCGAGCATGTGCGTGGTCGTCCTCGTTGTTGTGCACAAAGTGGCACCGGATGCCATAGGGACAGAAGCCCACAGAGTGGAATGTGCGACAGGGCTCCGTCTTGTACTTGGGGTGCCGGTTGAGGTCACGCAGCTCCTCGGGACCGTGGGCGAACTGGCACTTGCTGCCGTACTTGCACATGCCGCGCTCGGCATACGTGCGGCACAGCTCTGTCTTGTAGCGGGACGAAGTGGTGGGCGTAGCTGCGGAACTCGATGATGACATAGAAGGCAGTGATGTGCACGAGCTGGCTGAGGCCGGCTTGCAGCCACTGGGCTCTGTGGAGGCCCATCCCAGGCTGCTGGTGCTGCCTTCTACCATGCTAACTGAGCGCTCAGTCCAGAACGACATCTTGTTCCAGTTTGAGGAAAGAGGCATGTCGGCAGGCTGCCCCCAATGGCCGGTGGTCCCAGCAGTGCTGACTTTGGACTCGCTCATGCACGATGAGGAGAAGGAACAGGGGGGCCTAATTTTCTTGTGGCCTACTGGTGAGACTGGCAAGGCAGACATCTTTGGAGGTTCCCGCAGGTCGAGACTGAGAAGCTGCTGCAGGAGAATAAACAAAAAGTGCAATGAGTGTACAGTGTACATAAACACAACCTTTTTTTTCTCCAACTCAATAAAAACAAGTTCTTTTGATTCTTTTAGAAATCAGTCCACAACTTCACAGTTACAAAAACATATTAACATAATATAACTTACTTCATATACGTCTTATGTTAGTGTTATGTTGTTAACCATCAATACAACTCAAGTTTTTGAATGCTTTGGCGTTTGCCACAAGCTTGAGGCGTGCTTCCATTTTCACGGAGCTAGATAACGGACCACAACGTTGTACTCGAGTTGCCAATAACCATGTCCAACGTGCTATTCTAAACACCGATGGGACACGATGGTCAATTCTTTCACAAAAGGTTCACGCAAACAAATGTAACTTTTGCGATGCAACGTCTTTCAAAACACTGCCAAAGTCATGGATTGCACGTTCCAAGCATAAACAAACTTTCTGCCTGTCATTTTTAACGTTAGCTAATCAGCTACGACTACTCCAGCATACCTTGAATTATTGTAACGATACCTCGTTCTGAAAACTATCGGAGGCTACACAACTACACAAAACTGCCGAAGTAACGTTAGTAAAAAAAATCGAATGGACGGCTCGTTTAGATGTAGTTGGTTTGCGGCCACATTGGAAACATTACCTTACAAACACATGCAACTTGTTGGACAACAGGTTGTAAATGTGCCGTGTGTCAGTGTGCTAGCTAACCAGCTAGCTACGTTAGAATTTCTTACTTGGCATATCCGACTTGTTTACGTTCAAAATGGGGCACAGGGAAACGTGTCACCACTCGCTTACTTTACTACAGAGATAAAATTGACGCAATATCTCAAGAAAACAACACAAGCATCATACCAACATGACAAATTTAAGGACACCGAGACACATGTAGTCTTAGAACTGATCAGCTACCCAAAATGTTGCAACATCATGCAAAACAAAAGGCGCAATCGTGCATGCAGCTGGCTAACGTTAACGTTAGCTAACGACAGGCCATCATTTTGCTATTAGTTGGGAAAACTGGTTGCGAAACATTTGCAATGGCCAATTTTGATGGATTAAAAGTTGAATATGTTTACACACGCCAATCGGTATATGCATCAATAGTTCACAATACAACTGTTAGTAACGTTAGTGCACATGTAGAGCGATAACATCTTTAATGGTCCTAACTAGTTCGTGAGTCGTACCGAGGACTTTGTGGCAACTTTGCTTTCTAACGTATCACAATTTCGTCAGAAATCTGCTCAAGAACATTACAAAGTTAAAGTAAAAAAAAGGCTGCACTAACTTGTATATTACCTTAGCCAGGTTTATGTGAGTAACTAGCATTACGATGACTTAACGTCCCTAATGCACAGCGAAGTCAATTTACTCAAACTCAATTTACCTTGCACAGAACTTCATCCAAATCAATAAACTGATTTAGAGCGTACGACGGCATTTCCCCCTTCGTGCAGAGACGTTGCTCGTATAAAGTTTCTCGACAGACAACCTCTCTTTCCGAACCTCGATAACGTCTCTGTGTTGGACTTCAAAACTTTTCCGTCGACCCACGTGTGGTTTTAAAGCTGCACTGTAACATAGCCACACCTCCTTCTCGCAACAAAAGTTGAGTAGTTGTTTGCGCCGCTTGCACCGCCTACGTGACAGAACTGTGAATGTGCAACAGTGACTGCAGTATAAATACATCTCAGTGCATCATTTGTTGCAAGTGTACGCTGTCAGTGCATCTGCCATGCTAACTGTAGTTATTGTAGCATCAAATAGACACATTTATGTATGCTAAATGTAGTAGTTTGTTGACTTTCGCACGCGCATACGGGCTCCTTCTCTGATAGGGTGAGTTGTACACGAGCTCCCACGGTTCAGAAATAGAATGTTTTATATAGAACGTTCACCTAAACTCATCTTGGGGATTGGGGAAATAACAATTTTGAACATTTTTACTGTAGTAGGCTACCCAAAAGTGGTGGTCGACGTCGTTATGGTTAATTTTTCTTTTTGAACATTGGATTATTAGACAGCTTCTTAACTCAACAATGAAAAGTCAATAGCAATTTGAGACATTTGTTCATTTTGTTTGACTTAGGCTGCTCTCTTGTGCTGGACAGTTTAGGCTATTTGAATCAAGTTAGAGTACTAGGCTACTACTACTTCTAATATGACAACAACAACTACTACTACTATAAAAATACTTACACATGGTCTTAACTTAGCCACACCCATCTAAACACCTTTAATTAGAGCAGGCCAAATCGTGGGGCTTTCACTCAGAAGTTCAAATGCAGACATTAAAGCGTTTCTGACAGCCCCCCTCCTTTCTGGTGACAAAAAGCTGGGGCAGCCTGTGGTCACACTTGGTCAGCAGTCTGCCTTGATGATGTTCCGTCTCACAAGGCACAGTATGGAGACAGTGTTGTGGAGACACAGAGGACGTGTGAAATCACTATTTTAACACATCACAGGAGAGGCAAGTGGTTTGTGATAACAAGAGTAGGAGATTCTGTATGCAATGATGAGATGCTGCAACTTGCTAACAAGGCATCTGGCCTACAGTAGGCTAGTGTTTACAAAAAGCAGTAGCTTACCGTCCTGAGCCTTTGGTGTGATGTATAGCCAAAAAGGTCACTGTTGTTTCAAACATTTCACTCAAAAAGTCCTCAAAAAGTGTTTAAAATGTTAAAAACTCGAATGAAATGTATAGTATGTTTTTTACTATGTACAACCACTGTTTTTGCCTTGTGGCAAGCCATCAATGACAGCACACTCATGTGGGCCGCAACTGGCCCACATTCCAACAATGTCAGCTGCTGCAGCTTCCTCTGCCCAGGACCCCATCAATTACTGGCGGAGCTAGCTTGTTAGTAGATTTTTCAAGCCAGCGGCTTTTACTCTGCCGGTCATGTTGAGCTGTGCACTAACAAGGTTTTGCTGCCTTTGTTCAAGTGAAGAAGAAGAAAAAAAAAAGCCCAAGAGGAGGAGGAGAGGGGGGAGGGGCCTTGGCCCAAGCCAGGCCAAAATGTCAGCTCGCTAAGGGGGGCTTGTTCAGACACAAGGGTTCTTGTGAGTTAGCTGACTTAAAGGCTCACGTCGGTGCTCTCCAACTCTCAGGAGCGACGTAACCTCAGCTCTGTGCAAAGCCAGGAAGAAAAGCTACTCCTGGACTAAGTCCATTGTCCAGGAGGCTGAGCACCCACAACATGGAAAGAGCAGAATTAAAAATGCACCATTGTGAGGTCACCAGGAAAGCTTCTCTAGGGGGAGGAAAGAGATTTGCTGGCTTTCTTCATTTTCTCCCCCCGTATTGCACTTCAATCCCAACATATTGGAATTGGCTGAATTAGCTGGCCTGCCCAGCTTCTGTCAAGTGAATTGGAGTGGAACTTAATTAGTAGATACCAACAAGGGGGACAAGAAAAAAAAACATTCAAGAGAAAGTACGGCTACACTTTGAATGATGAGAGTTAAAGACTGGAAAATTGAAAATTCCTTTCAAATGATTGTTAACACACAGTTGTGACTCCAGCGAGTGTAGGAATGATTCACTTCATGTGTTATTGTAGTTGACTGTTGTAAACACACTAGTTTATTAAGTGCAGTGCACATGTACATAATGTGTTATGGATTCAGTCAAGTTATTACGCAAGCAACAGGTTTTATGCTCAAGTAAGTAGGCTGATGGCAGTTAAGTGAAATAAGTCCATTATTCTTTTTTGGACTGTTGCCGGCCGCTCTATAATTCTACAATGACGTCCTGAGGTGAAGCTGGCGGGTTCCTCTAGAGACCCGGAGAAGAGTCGCCATCAGTGCCCTTTGAGGTTGGAGACAAAAGCTAAAGACAGTCACAGCCCACACCTAGAAGTGTTTATCTTGAGGCCATTAGGGAGTAGCAAACAGACATGTGGGAGTTTGTTTTGGGTTAGTGGTGGGGAGCATTAACCAACTCCTAACTTTTGATACAATGCCATCTTTACAGGTAGGAGGGGCAGAGATAGGATGTGTGTGTGTGTTTTGAAGGGGGGAATATATTTGTGTCTAGGGTGTGTGTGCGTGTTTGTGAAAGGTGTGTGTTTGAGTGAGTGAGTGTGTGTGTGTGTGTGTGTGTTTGAGTGTGTGTAGGCTTCTGGAGGTGGGGGTGGGTAAAAAGTTGTGGGACTAACAATGGTCTCTTCCCCCATTCAGGAGGCAGGGTGGAAGGACTGGACTAAAACGGGGGGATGGGGAGAAAGGGCTGAAAGAAGGACAGAGAGAGAGAGAGAGAGAGAGAGAAAGAGAGAGCGTGATGAGGGCAGCTTTTAATCCTTAATCACAACAGTGTCAGGATTCAGGAGGCACTGGGAAGTGCTCTTCAGAAGACTCACTGCCCCACTTACACACACACACACACACACACACTGAGATATGTGCATGTATTATACACACATTTGCCTATAATAACACACACCATTCAAGGAACCTACAATGGATGGATGCAGCAGAACTCATTTCCAGACAACAGCACAGACCAAAAATCTATCAAGAATGAAAAACCAAACAGACTTCCATCATTCCAGAGGACTTTTTTACGTGTTGATGGAGGCTAGGCTTAGCAGAGATGATGTGAGTCACAAGTCTGTGTCACTTTGGCACTTCTTGAAAAAGGGTTAAAAGTAAACTTTAACTTTATTTAAGGATACAAGATAGAAGGAAAATTTATCGTCACACGCATATAGTTACTGGGTGTTTAAAATGCAGCCTATTGCAAATATACTCACGTTAAAACTGACGTAGATTAGTTCCTGAAAAAAAGTCTGTGAGATAAAGTGCAACAATCATCAGAGTTTCAGACTCAGACATCATTTTCCAAGGCTGTTTGTGTACAAATATGAACTGAACAAAATTACGTACGTCACACAATTACACATCACATCTAAAACGTAATGTGATGACATGTTTGGCCATGCTCCTTGTCTCCACGACATACTTTAAGAGTCCCCTAACAGACAAAACCCACAGCGGTGTCACGCAAAAACAAACGTCCTCACCTTTCCATCACATGCCACGCAGCCTTGGGGGCTCTGGAGGCACGGCTAATGGCCACGGCGTAGTGATGAGTGACAGCGAGGACTCCCTGGCCTGCCTGGAGAAAAAGAGCCAGGCCCACAATGGCAAACAATAACCATGGTCCTGAGCTGACAGGGATTTGCGTTCTTGTGCATCGCATGAAAAGCCCATTTCACACCCTCACAGCGAGCCCTTGGCATACGTATGCTAATGCTGGGGAGGAGGGGGGCGAGGCACACACACATGGGAAACAAGGCCTGGCTATGATGACAGACCTGTCAGGAGTGGCCACATGTGTGTGTGTGTGTGTGACACTGCTCTTGTGCACAGATAAATGTCAAACTGGCCGTCACAGAGAGTCATACCTGTTCCAGATAATAGGCTAGGCCGGAAACCGCATGTCAGCTACTCAATGAATTAAAGCAAAGCTACGCAGGAAATGGACACTTGTAAATTTCTACACTGCTTTCCCCTCCCCATAATCTTAAAAGAAGTTGATGATTTTGTTCTTACCAACTGACCAGGGCACCGTTTCTCAAAACCATAATTGCTAAACAAAAACTTTGTTGGTTAGCAAAAGGAAAACTACTTGGAACAAAGTAGCTAACTGGTTTTGGGAAACACACCACCGGTTGAGTAGAGTTGGTCTGCTCAGGATGCAAGGAAGGCACTCACATTATGGCGTTACCATGACAAAAGATTCCATTTATTTTGCTAGCTTTTATCAGCGTGACCTGTGCTTTTTTTGGTTGTAAGACTGCTAGTACTTCTGGCAGTTAGCTTACAGCTATCCAAAGATCTTTCGGCTGCACACTCTGCAATTGACAATGCATCTCGACTGAATTCTGTATCTCCTGTATTTATATCACAAAAGCATCAATATGACAAAAGCATACTCTTAACAGCCCATGATCTGCCTGGCAACACAACATGACTGTACAGAAATGTCAAAGGACGAAGTTAAAAGAAAGCGTTCCATGTCAAACTGGTGGAGATGGAGACTCTAGCTTTGACAGAAGAGAAAGAGGCTTGAGGGAGTGAAGTTGGAGAGGGGAAAAAAAGAAAATCGAGGACTAATTCCCCTGGGATCGAAGACAACACACGTTTCTGGGATTTTGGTTGTGTAACCCAGGCCTCTACGGTATGAGGAGGTCCCTTGCAGTGAACTGCAGTCTCATTCATCATGTTAGACGGAGGTCCCATCCTGGGCGCTCGCTGGTTGATCCCTGAAGAGCCGGAGAGCTGAGGGGTCAGAGGTCGGATTCTGCAGTTCTACCATGAACCATTTGCGATGGGGCCCAACAAGGAGGATAGTGGGCGGGTGAGGACCCCGCCAACTTCTGTTTGGCCTCTCTGCAGCGGGGCTGTTTTGATTTCATTTGCAGGTGATGAGGTACATAGCCTTTTGCGATTGTCCACCACAGGGAACGAGAGTAGGGGGGCAGGGTGTGTCGGAGGGTGGGGGAGGTGGTGGGGCACTCAGGGGGTGAAAGTAGGTTAAAGAAAAAAGAAAAAAAAAATTCTACCCCTTTCCCAAGCTAATGCTCAGATACGTGTTAGCCCCTTTGGGTGTAACGTTAGTGACCTTTCTAAAGTTCAGCATATGTGTGCGAAACCAGCTTTAAAATTTGCATGGAAGCTACTAGCAGAACACACTTGGCTAAAAGTGTTCAATATTAATAAATAACTGTAATTTGGTTATACAAAACAAAAATAAATCAGTACACATCCTCAGCTATATACTGTACATTCCATCATCCATTTTATAATTTAAATTGAAGCCTTCATTTTAAAAAAATGGGTCCTTTGTTATCCTGTACAACTGCTACCTTTTTGAATTCCTATTTCCTCAAGAAGTCAAAAGCATGGCACCACTATTGAGTGTAACATTTCCACATTACACATTGATAGGCTACACATACACACACAAACACACACACGCACACTCACACACTTCTACTCCCCCAAGCCCTCTGACACCAGCATGCAGTAAGTAAGTGAGTGGCCCGCACAAGAATGGTTTCCTGAGGTGGAGCCTGTGGCAGGTGATGGAGCTCCAGTCACTCTGGACAAGCCAAAACAACCCAGCTCTCAACACACACATTCAGCCTGTCAAAGAAAGACGGAAAGCTACACCCATACTCTCTGCTCCGTCCCCTCACCCTGGGTTACGGGTGACGTGCAGATGAGTGTGTGTGTGTGTGTTGGGGGGTGATCATAGCCACCTGGGTATTTGGTTTCTAGTATATGTCACTGTAGATGGAGCTCTGATATGTGTTTGCAACACAATGGATGAATTATTATAAGGGTATCGAGTATCTGAATGTCTATTGTATACAGGATATACATTGTGCACAGTCCCTTGTGTGTGTGGAAGCTTATGTATGTGTGTCTCTGTATGCCAGAGAGCTTGAGAGAGAGCGAGAGAGAGAGAGTGTGTGTGTGTGTGTGTGTGTGAGAGAGAGAGAAGGGGGTGATACGGGGGAGCATTTCTCTTAAGCACAATCCCCAGGGGTGGAAGAGGTGTCCGATTACCCAAAAGAAAAACAAACTGACCGAACACCAGGACAAGAACAGGCGAGAGAAGAGAGAGGGAGAGAGAGAGAGAAAGAAAGAGAGATGGGTAGAGAGAGAAAGAGAGGCCACAACATTACTGGCCACACGAAGGAAACGGAGCGACAAAAGGAAGCACTTAGGGACTGTCAGAGCGTTACGGACGAGTTGCAGAGTGAGTGTTAGCAAAAACCTGTCCGTCCGTCCATCCATCCATCCATCTGTCTGTGATCCGCAGTGGACGGACACCCCGTCCCCCCACCGTCCTACCTGTAGGTACACGATGAACAGGACTGGTGTGGTCAGGACAGGGACGGCCGTGAGGGTTGCAGTGATTTATCAGGAGTCTGAGGTCTCAGGAGGTTTGGCTGATGGTCTAACCACATGGCCACAGTGCTGGATGCGAGGAGCCAGAGGGCAATCTGCTACGTCTGAAGTCTCTGGAAGGAATTTAGGTGAACGTGTAGGAGTGGTGTGTCTGTAGTGTCACACTCTCAAACATGGTTTCACTCAGCTGTTCTCATTTCTGAAAACAACAACTTACAATTTCGCTGTTGGGATTTGAATTGACATTGGTTTCACTGTCTTAGAGACAGACTTATTTTCCCTCCAATAATGCTGCACATCTCAACGATGAAAAATTAAGGTGCTATCAATGAACTCCTATCTACTTATCACTAGGCCTACTTCAATAAATGTTCCTTACCGAAAACATACAACATACTACAAGTATGCATACCGCAAGGATGCAATGTATACACACCTGTGCATGTGTATTAAATAGCCCATAGCCCAAGTTATAGACGAAATATACTGTAGGTCAATCTTATACATGAGACTGTAACTAACTAACCTCTACCACTGCCTAAGCTAAATAACTTCTACAACTACCTAAGCTAACGCATCTGCATCTATCTAACCTGACAACGTTTTACAACTTCCTCTAACTTTACTTTAAGCCCTGGCCATCTGTCAGCTGAGGAACCCATACATCACTAGGTCAATCCCGGGGTGCAGTCCTGGGGAAAAGATAGCATAGGGAGTGTGTGTGTGTGTGTGTGTGTGCATGCAAGGAAAAGGGGCCTGTGCTTGCGGTGACACTGAACAGCTCATAATGACAAGTCATTTCTCAGAGGTGTCCAAACTAAGTCGTAACCCAGGCCCAAGGGTCAATTGCATAGTTAGGGGATTGGCTGAACCCTGGGCGTAGGGTATACGTGAACACTATGGGGAGGTCAGAAGAAGCATCATTCTCCCCACAGCTTTCCTGCCTTATCAATGGAAGCATCTCAATCTTCCCAAGTCAACTCTGGAAATGAGGCCTTTTATGGTAGTTTGAGCCTTTCCACCTGGGGTGTGTTATATGCAGACACAGACCAGTGTTTGTGTGTGTGTGTGTGTGTGTGTGTGTGTGTGTGTAGAGCTTTACCCAAATTCACAACCTGTTCCAAAACACCAATGCACAAGTTTCTTTAGGATTCATCACAGACTCAATTATATAACATCTAACCTATACAAACTTCAAGGTAGGAAACAAATGATATTATAATTGTTTCACTATGACTTATTGTTATAGTACATTGTTATATAATGTATATATGCAATTAAAGGAGAGGTACGGTATTTAACATTTAAAGCATTGTTTCCAGATGGTTGATGAAATACAATGGTTATGATTGAATTTTTGACACATAGTGCTGTTATGGGAATTTACACTTGTTACTGTTGCTCCCCCACCTCCTTCAGAATGGCAGCTATGTGCATGTCTGAAAATGCTACTTAAACACATTAAACATTCGCTTGTAATAACATAAAACTCATGAGTGGTCATTAATGTTCACTGACGTGCTGACATAAATATCGCTGCAAACTGCATGGTTTCCGACAGGTTTTTGACCATTTATTCTCAATTGTGGACCTATTTTCACACCCGTATCCATCCGTCTAAGAGTTTAGCAGCAGTAAAAGTAATGAAGGAAGTCACGGTTTGTGATGATTTTTGTGTCAGTGCATTCATGAACATTACTAACCCCACAGTGAGTTTCACGTCTTTACAAACGAACGTTTAATGCATTTTAGGAGCGTTTGCATATACGTGCACATACTGTAGCTGCCATTCTGAAGGGGGCGGGAGAGCAACAGAAAAAAGTGGAAATCCTCGTAAGAGCACTATGTGTCAACATTTTAATCACAACTATTGTATTTCATCAGAAACGATCTTATAAAAAAGGCTTGAAGTGTTAAAAACTGAACCTTTGCTTTAATGTTTTAGGGGGAAAACAAGCAGAAACTCAGTATCGGTCCAGGGCAGAAAAGGCTCCCAAACACTATCATTTCTTGCTACTTCTGGAGATTTCCACCAGCTTCCTCCTGTCAATGTGCTGTGCACATGGAAAGAAACTGGCAGCAAAATCAGACTGTGCAGAAACATCAGTGGTGGAATAACAGCACCCTAGAGAGACCCAAAGGCATTTTTCATTCTGGAAGCACTTGTTTGTGATCACTTTTGGATGGCTAAAAAAAAAGTCTGATGAAAAACATGCTGTGCTTAAATTTTGTAAAAAAA
>JASCQY010132059.1:0-13128 GCA_030264315.1 Sardinella tawilis
CCCCCCCCCCCCCCCCTTCTTTCTCTCTCGTTTTCCTCTGCCTCTCGAGCCGCCCGCCTCATTTGTTGGCATGGGTCGGAAATGAGAGATGGCCCTCCTACAGAAATCCAAGGGGGAAAAGGCTTTCTGGTCCCCGCCTCGTCAATGCCGAGTTAAAACGATTGCTTTACTTACACACACACACACACACACACACACACACACACACACAAAAGCTCATTTTTCGGTGGAAGGGGGGCTCTTTAATGAAAAAGCGGGAAGCCGGGAACGCTTTGCGTCTGCTTCCAGACCTCAGGGAGGCGGAGGAGCAGCAGCCCGGCGCCTCTCCCGGGACTGGTCGGCGGGCTTTGGGGAGAGGCGGCTGGTGGAAATGTTCGACATGCCCGCCACGTGTTGTCAACTTCAGTCAATCTCAATGCAAAACGCTTTAGATTGCTACTCCCTCCTACATGGCTAGGTTATGTGAAACCGTGGAGGTGGTGCAGAGGCGCTTTTTTCCCAAGCAAATGCAAAAGATGCTATTATTCTCTGGAGGTTTTTTTTTCTCTATTCCTTTCCTTTTTTTAAAAAAGAAACAGAGACAACAGCTTGTGATGTCTGGTTCACCGCACGACAGAAGTGTCGCTGTCACTCTACCTTGGCGTTGTGTTAGATGTCGCCTGACGCGGCCACGTTTCATGTCTGAAGTGTTCCGCTCTTCTTTTGTGCGGTGTCATGTCTCTGTATCTCCATCTCCACAGAACGCTGAGTCTGCCACTCTTTTCTTTTCTTTTCTTCTCGTCCGTCTCTCTCTCTCTCTCTTCCCTACCCCCCCCCCCCCACTCCTTCCATCTCTGTGCAAGATTTGGCCAGCAATGGCCATCCTTTTGGTTCACCCTCAGACCGAAAATTAAAGCCTTTATTTTGTGTTTGAGTTTTTCTTTTCAGAGTTTTCGCAGAGTTGAATAGAAAAGGGAAAAAGAGAAAGCTTGTCAAGAAAAGCAAGAGACGAGAAAGAAAGTTAAAAGTAATAGAACTGGAAATTGGAGTCCAACCTTAGGTTTCAATCAAGGCTAGGTGATAAGGTACACCACACATATCGGGTAACTGAGTAGGCAGTTGGAATACTTTTTTTTTTGTGTGTGTGTGTGTGTGTGTGTGTGATAAGTGCTATTGGCTGGAGAATTAGATATTGGGTTGAGCACAGCTCCCGTAGCCAAGGTCCCAGCCTGAATGGGAAATAATGGGACTGTTATTTCAGAGTCGGGCTGATTGAGGTGGTCGTGAGAAACGATGAGCGTGCTCGGGGGTGGTCATTAAAAGACATGAGGCCCCACTCAAATGTTGTTTTGTGGTGGTTCGGAAAAAAAAAAAAAGAGTGCTTGTGTGTCTTGTTCGGTCTTTGTGTTTTGTTCTCTTTGTTTATTTATCAGTATGGCTGCCACATGTAGAAGAGGGTGGTAGACCAAAGCCAGCTATTGTGGGTTTTATTATGTGCGTCTGAACTGTATGCATCACAGTTTGACAGGAAAGCCGTGCTCTAGTAGCCTGGGAATACCCATGCTGCCTTGCGCATTCATTCTGAATTGCTAGGCAGCCTGGAGACCATGGGCATGGATTTGGGAACCAATCACAGAGCTAGGATCGATGGCAAAACATTGCACAAACTATTGGAGAAACTGAACTTCACGTCCCGTACGGGAAAATGAATAGGTGGTCCCCAGACTAAATCTCACTTGTGATTTAGTCTGGCATTAGCCAGGCTAGTGCTCTAGGGGAGTGTGTTTTTATGCGTGTTCTTGTGTTTGTTCAACAGGGCCGTAGTGCTTCAGGGGCCTGTGTGTGTTTGTGTTTGTGTTTGTGTTTGTGTGTGCGTGCGTGCGTGCGTGCGTGCGTGCGTGTCTTCTGTCTTCTGTCTTTTGCCATGAGTGCCATTGCCCCTCGAAAAACACACACACACACACACACAGGATCATGCAGAGGCAAAAATGAAGAAAACGAGGAGACGCTTTTAACAGGCAGACAATGTGAAGAGCAGAATTGAGAAGGAAACATCAGGTTTGTCAGAGAGAAGGACTTTTCTTATCGTGGGCTTTTCAAGACTCGGAGGCTTTTAAGGTTTGGCTTATCGAGAGTGGAAGCTCTTTGCTCTATTCTTATCGTCTCTTTGTGTCCGTCCCCCCACCCACCCCCCACCTCGTCTGTCTGTCCCACCTCTCTCTTTGTTTTATCCATCCCTCCATCCTTCCCCTCCCCTCCCTTCCCTCCTCTCTGTGCAGCTGTTGGCTTCCCCACCTGGTTTGGGAGGGTCCTCTTGGCAACATGGTGCTCGTCTGGCTGGCCGTCAAGGCCCCAGGAACCACAACACAAACACCGCCACCACCACCACCACCTTTCTCTGCCATGCTGCCATCCTCCCTCCCTCCTTCTCTTTTTCTCTGTCTATCTGTCTCTCTCTCTCCTTGAGCCAGCTCGGAAACCCCCAGCTCCCCAAGATGCACAATTGGCGCATCCAGTGTGATCACGCGGCGGCAGCCCCCCCCCCCCCCCCCTTCCTGTGGGCCTGGTCTGGGCCTCCTTAATGAGCCGCTGGCCCAGCTCCTGCTGCCCATGTCGTGTTATAAATAAACGCCAAACGCCTGCGTTTTTTTGGACGGCTGATTGAAGGGGGGGGGGGGCGGGGGGTAGTGGTGGTATAAAGTGCACTTTTGCTGCCGGGCCGACCATCTATAGGGTGGAAGTTTTGTCCTTATGTAACTCTGCGCTTTTTTTTTTTTCCCACGAGTTTTCCGTCTCGCTCGTCCAATTTTGAAGTTGCAGGAGGTAGCCTCTGCTCACCTCACCTTTCTGTTTCTCGGGCGCACTCTCTCCTGCTCCCCTTTCGGCTCTCTCCCCTCCCTTGTCCTGTCCGCTTTGACTCCGACTCCACTCCTTGCTCTCATCTCCCCTCTCCATTTTCTTCATTCGCTTTTCTTTTTCCCTTCTGTCCTCACACAACTCCAGGGACTCTCGAACACTCCTCCACCCCCGCCCTCTGTCTCTCTCTCTCTCTCTCTCTCTCTCTCTCTCTCTCTCTCGCTCGCTCGCTCGTTCTTGCTCTCTTCTCTCTTTCCCACACCTTTTAGTATGCCACCTGTTGCTGACTCCTCTATGCACTCCATCACTCAATATCTCTCTTTGTCTCCCTTTCTCTCTCTCTCTCCCTCGCTCCCTCTCTATCCCTCCTTCCTTTTATCTTTTTTTCCATTTGCTATTCATGGCTCCGCTCCTGCGCTCATGGCCACTTTTAAAGGCTTCTGTGGTGCTGAGGCGAGCTGCAGCGGTGGCTTCTGCTCCTGCTGCGATAGGCGGCCTCACAAACACACAGTACACGAGCTTCCCTTTCATGGGAGGAACATGCGCTGGGGAACAGGACTGACCCGGAATGGCCCTAAGTGAATGTTATTTTGTGTGGGTGGGTGGGTGGGTTGGAGAGTGTCTCTCTGTGGGATGGAGCGCATGTGAGGAGAAGTGTGTATTGATGTTCTGCAAGTGTGTCATCGTGACCATGTGATGGACCGTGTCAAGCTGAACGGCAAAAGGCACTAGAACTATATTGTGGTGATAAAGTGAAGGATGTTCTCCTGTGCTTTGATAATTTAATTTATTGGGGCTTTTGAGTTGGGTAGTAAAAGAAAATCTTTGTTGTTAAGGTAACTGGGTAATGATCAGAAAGCGAGTCATGCCTAAAAAATGGTTAAAAACTGTTGATGTTGGCATTTAGGGAAAACGGACATGTGTGCATGTGAAAAGGATGGTTAATGGTGCTAATCGCTAAGGCAATGAATTGAATATTTTTATGAAACCTCAAGATGTTAGTTTATTTCAAACATTGAAAACTCATTCATTCGATTCCCGAGTTTGCCGTCCACGGGAGTGAGGGGGGCAGTTGTTGAAATACTGTTGATGTTCTGCATGTGATACAGAGTTGATACCTCTGTGTATTGGCTATATATTCACAGACTAAAAGACAAGGGAATGTTTTGAAAATGTATTTCCATTGTTTTTTAAGAAAAGTCTGCCATACAAAAAACACTTCTGTAAACCACATGGATTTGAGGAAACAAAACAATGAGAAGACACTGGACGAGAGGACACATTGTAAAATCTCATTTGTATGGTCAGCTACAAGTTCTGGGCCGCAACTAAACAAGATTATTGTCTAAGCAGTGGCACTAGGAGATGAGAGCAATCTAATAAATCATTTATTTGTCAACATAAGCACTGGGTGGAAATTCATTAGAGAATTGAAACCCAGAAGTCTTGGGTCACTGATATTTGATAGATTGCATCCTCCTCATAGAAACAGAAGAAATTGGCTTATAACCACAGAGTCTGACAATCAAGAATAAATTTAGCATTTATATTGAAGGCTTTGGACAGCTGGACACAGCCTGGAGATTCATGAGAATTTTAAAAAGATTTGGCTGAAGTTGCGGCCATGTCGTTTTTCAGAGTCCCAGACACAACAAAATTTAATTTCTACAAATACACAACTTTCATGTTTTTCATATTTATGACGTCTTGGACTTCGAGACCCACAGGAGCTTATTCACCATGATGACTTTAAACAGTATGCCTGGAATAACTAATCCAACCCAGCCAACCCCTCTGGGCCTTTAACTTAACATTTACAGTAGTGTGTGTGTGTGTGTGTGCACTCACTCGTTCATTCTTGCCCTCTAACCCCCCCCCCCACCCCCGTCCCTCTTTCTTCTCACTGGCACACTCCCCCTTTCCCCCTCTCTAATTTATTTTTGCACGCTAAAAGTGCTTGGTAGGCATGAATTTTCATATGTACTGTAGCTCCAAAACGGCAGCCTGTTCCAAAGTAATGTCATAAATAACCTCGGCTCACTGGGACAGTGTGACGGGTCATACATTATGTTCAAATATATCAAAATGCATTTTCTTTTTTGGGCTTTTTGAGACCACATTTCACCTTCTTCACTTGTATTGTAGCCTCCTTGTCAGTTAGTAGGTCTCTCGGCCTCGTGTTGTGCTCACACATGGTCTCATGTTGACAGGCGCTCCATGTAGCACATGGAAATGCACCGGGCGGTGACTGTGGCAGTAAGTTTTCTGCTTGTAGGCTGGGGCTACACAGCGACCCTGTGCCTCCTAAGCCATGGTTTTCATTTGCAGGTGCCACCGAGTGGCACGGCGCGATGTCACGGTGTCTCTTCGCCACACAGCCCGAGCATGGAGCTCCACTCCAGACAGGGATAATCGGAGGCCTTTTCTCCCGAGCACATCGGCGCCGTTGCACTTTTGAACAGACCGAGCTCTCGCTCGGAGCACCTAAAATGGGAGTTTATCGCTGCTGGGTAGCAGCCTCTTACCGGCTTCCCTCGGAGCTTGTTCCTGACTGACCCCTGTCAAAATAAGTCCAGTCAAACTCCAGCGGGGCCTCGGAGGTTTCGGTGTGTGTGTGTGTGTGTGTGTGTGTGTGTGTGTGTGTGTGTGTGTGTGAGAGCTTAAGGGCTGAGTCCTTGGATTCGTTTCGCCACAAGCTGACATCACCTCTGTGCCGACGGCGCCGGAGATCAGATCTCCTCCGTCTTGAGGGATCTTCTGGACGTGGATCGGTCTCTTTGGAGCTTGACCTCCACCCACGCGTCACCGGCAGCTGCCGGGCCGCGATCGGGCCAAGTCCGAAACGAGACACCGGCGCCATCGTCATGGTTTGACGCTGCCGTTGGCGGCGCCCGCCATTTAGTCGGGCACGGAGGTGATGTAGCCCAAATGGAAACGGGTGTGCCAGCGCCGCCATCTGTGCACAGGGGCCAAGGAGAACGCCCAGTAGCTCCCGCACCAGCCTGCATCTCTGCATACGAATGAGACGGAGGGAGGGAGAGGGAATAGAGAAAGAGATAGAGAGAGGGAGAGAGGGATGGCACATGAGGAAGGTAATGTGGGTGTGTGTATGGGAGTGTGTGTGTGTGTGTGAGAGAGAGAGTGCGAGTGTGTGCGCTTATGAAGCATGCTGTATGCCATATGACGGCCCGTAATGAAGAAGCTAATGATGTGAAAACACAGCTCTGTGCTTAATCTTCTGCACTGTTCGCTCACATATACCATCCCTGTCGTTACACACACACTTAGAGACTCACACACACACACACACACACACACACATCCGAGCACACACACAACATTTCCACTTGAATAGGGTTATTTGTGTGAAAGGCCATCAACTCGTGCGCAACACACCATTTCTTGACATTTACCGTGTTGCGTGCATGCAAATATGTTTTTTTTTTTTTTTTCCCTCCCTCCTGCATACGAGTGTCCTTTCATGTGAGAGTCCTCACCTTCACTGGCACACACTCCATTTCTGTCCCCTCTTCAATCAAGTGCGCCCAATATCATTTGTGTGTGTGTGTGTGTGTGTGTGTGTGTGTGTGTGTGTGTGTGTAGCGGCTCCCCATATTCTGATGTAATGAAAACAGCCCATTACCAATTTCATGCTTGGGCTGTGTGCTGCTGCCTTTCTCATGCTAGCGTCCTCGCCAGTGCATCATGTACATGTGTGTGTGTGTGTGTTGTAGTTTGTGTTTGTAGTGTATGTTGGCTGTAGAATGGGGTGGCATGAGGAACGCCTTTGCATAGGACAAGACGGCTTTAATACTTAGTGGCCCAGACATAAAGGAGCCGTATGCATAATGCAACGAAAAGAGCAGTGAAGACGTCTCTGGCTAAACCTAATCTGCCTTTAATGGGCACTTGCTATGAAGAGTGGGTAGGGAGTTGACAGGCCCCTGCTTGTGTGTGTGTGTCTGTGTGTGTTTGTTTGTTGGTTGGTGTGTGTGTGTGTCACTTAGTCTTTGAACACAAACACACACTCTTGCATGCACACACACTCACACACTGGCATCCTCAGAGGATATAAAACATTAACCAAAGCACCACACAGGCCTCATTACAACTGCCAAGAGACAAACTGGGCCAAAGTCCAACATCTAAGCAACCCCCCCCACACACACACACACACACGCACACACCCCTTCCCCCTTCTCTCTGACAAAGCCCACCCGTCATTTTGCAGAGTGGAACATTGCCTCATCTGGTAGGGGCTGTGTGTGTGTGTGTGTGTGTGTAATCATCTCCCTCGTCAGTCCCTGGAGCGAGCGTCTCATTTCGGCAGACTGACTGGGTGCAGGTGTAAATCTGTAGCTCTGTGTCCTCTCTGAGGAGCTCAGCACAGAGAGGCAGCTACTGTTCACACACGCACACACACACACACACACACACACACACACACACACACACACCGCTTATTCCACTGTGTCCTGCCACCCCAGCCCTGTCTGCAGTCCCAGGAACCTGACAGAACTGCAAAATATTGGGAAAACGTCCACCGTCCACCGAAACTGTGCAGCCACCACACACACACACACACACATATATATTTTGTATTAGATTTCTTTGTAATCTCGTCTCTGCCTCTCTTGTGTACCCTGCTCTCTCTCTCTCTCTCTCTCTATCTCTCTCTCTCTCTCTCTGTGTTCAGTCCCATGCTCTCTCTCCGCCTTGTCCTCCCTACCTACCTCCCTCCTGTGTCTGTCTTAATCACTCTTCGATATCATTGCGAGGCTCATAGCAAAATCCGCTGCTGCAAATCACCCTTAAATGAATCTTCTTTTATCTGCAATATGCGATGCATGAATCTAAATTCTCTCTGCCAAGGCTAATCAGAGAATTAATTAAATTGTTTGGCGACAACTGGATTATTTTATTATATGCTTATGTACTGTTAAAAAGAACAACCTTGTAAAGGGCAAAAGGGCTCTTGTCAATTAAATTCAGGAGACTCCCCACCCCCACCCCCGATTGATAAGAAAAGTTTTTTTTTTAGTCTGTTTTCAGAGTCAATTTACCAGTGCCAATTTAATACCTCCTCCTCCTCCCCTTCTCTCTTCCGTCCTCCTCCCTTGCCGCATTGTTAGGCGGTGCAGTTTGCATCGCACTCTCTCTCTCGTCTTTTTTCCTCCTTATTTTCTTGTACGCCGTCTTGAAAGGGGGCCGCGCCGGATCCTTCAAAATAGATCACAATGCGAGCAGCTTGTTTCGTTTGCGATGCTCGTCTGTTCTGGAACACAAACGAAGGAACAGAAATGAAAAGAATTAAGCCTGAGTGAGACTGTCTGTGTCTGACTGTGTGTCTGTCTGTCTCTGTGTGTGTGTGTGTGTGTGTGTGTGTGTGTGTGTGCGTGTGCGTGTTCCAAGCTCCCCAGACCTGGCCGCACGGTGCCGGTGTCAGTGGGAGTGTGGTGAGCGGTAGTTAGCCTGGAGCCCCTTTGGGGCTGACTGGCAGCACACACTACCGGCCGGTGCGGTACGGGTACGGTTTGCGGCGTGGTAATGGTGCGGTTGCGGTGCGTTATCGGCGCGGTTGCGGGGATACTCCCCGAGGGCCCATCACAGCGGAAGCGGCCGATGAGCAGGCAGTGCTCGATGGGCCCCCGGAGGGTTGCGCTCGCTGTCAGGGCGAGGGCGATGGATGGCACTGCCTCGCCACGGCACTGCCCTCCTTTTTCCTCGGAGCCGATCGTGCCAGAGTCGGGGCCGCCAGAACATTCTGGTGATTTCTTACCTTCATCCAAGTCTTGAGAAGATGAATGGCCGTGGCTCTTCAGTGCAGCTCAAATGAGCCTTGTAAAAGGATGGGGGGCAGAGAGAGAGAGAGAGAGAGAAAGAAAGGAGGGAGAGCGCAAGATGGAGAGAGGTTGGGCATATAGGCTGGCCCGACCAAAGCAGATGGAGGTGAGGCCGAGGGAAAGATGCGTCTCCCAGTGGTGCAGACGGCTCCCGCAAATCAGCCGCCCCATTTGGTCCAGACCCCGAAGCTGCCCCCTAGTGATTGAGAAGGTGCCATGGGGTCATCACACTAGCCACAATAAGGCCCCTGATCAAGAGCCGTCTGGTTGTGTGACCCCCAAAGACCTAGACTATGGGATGAGTGGCGAGTGGAGGTTAGTCTCAGTGTCTGTGTCTGTATCTCTCCTTATCGCGGTCCAATCCGTCTCTCCACCCAACTGTCTCCCTCGCTCTTCCTCTCGACTCTTCTCTCCTTCTCTCCTCTCCTCTCGGCTTCTCGGTGCGGACTTGGGAGTGGTAAGCAAAAGGTCACACAGACACTTGGCGTCAGCTCACTGCCACTCCGGATCGGGACTACTCTGACACGTGTGTGTGTGTGTGTGTGTGTGTGTGTGTGTGTGTGTGTGTGCGTCAGAGAGTGGATGCAAGGTGAGGAAAGTGGCTGAAGTGTTTGAGGTGTTTTTTTTTTTTCCTTTGTCTCTGTGTGTATTTTTTTCCTTTTGTTCTTGAAACCAGGTCTTTAGCTTGATCAAGGTCTCATGTATTCTCTCTCTCTCTCTCTCTCCCTCCCTCTCCATCAGTGTGGGCCAAAGGCGGAAGGTGCAGACGGTTCGGCCAATGGCTCGTCCGACAAGACCCTTAACGAGGGCAAGCTAATTAAAGGTAAGCGCCGTGCCGTGGCACAGGAGGAGCCGGTGCCGGTGTCCCAGCTGCCCTTTGAGGGCTGAGACGCCACCCACCTGCCCCTCCACAGGCCTGACTGACACTCATTACCCAACCCAACACACCCCACCCCACTCTGCGGCAAGCTGTCCCACATGTCTCCTCCTGTGTGTATGTGTGTGTGTGTGTGTGTGTGTTTGTGTTTCTGTCTGTGTGTGTGTGCGCTCCTGTGTGTGTTTGTGTGTGTGTGTGTGTTGTGGAGGGGGCAGGGGGTGGTGGTCATGTGCATGACGGGTCATTTTGTATACAGTTCAGTTGATGCCTAGGTGACACTTGTCATCCTTTTTTTTTTTTCTTTTTTCTTCGCTGCCTCTCAATTTGATAGCGGCAGTTTATCTTGCTGAGAGATGTTTGTTTGGGAGGGCGTAATGAAGGGCTGTGTCAAGAGCTCCCTGTGCCATCCCCGGAGGAGGCAAACACTTTAATAAAATGAAAACCCCAAGTGATGTTTACTCGCTCAGTAATTCTCTCATCACGCCTTCTTTGCCCCCATAACCCCCCACCCCACCCCTCCTCTGCTGCATCCAGCATCCTTTGCACCAATCTCCTTCGCCATCAAGGCTAAAGAGAACGACCTGCTTCCCCTGGAGAAGAACCGCGTGCGCCTGGACGACGACTCGGACGAGGAGCGCGCCGCCGAGGAGGAGCTGGAGGGCATAGTGGCGGGGGCGGCATCGGGCGTCATGGGGGGAGCGGCCGCGGCGGCGCAGGTGGTCAGAGAGGCCCCCTCGGCCCCCCCACCGGAGGAGAAGAAGCCCACCCTCACGCTGGAGGAGCTGGAGGCCAAGCAAGGTAAGGCACCAACCTCACCTCTTCAGCCCAGCCCAGCCTAGCCCAGTCCAGCCCACGCAATAGACAGGCAGACAGGGCACAGCTACCGGAGTGCTACCATTGAAGAGCCCCAGGTAAAGACTGCCGTCTCCTGTAGACCATAGTGCAGTTTTGCTTTTATTCACTTATGCAAAAGGGGATCGGTGTCTTTGGAAGGGCCTTTAATTGGAGGGATGTGCAAGAAGAGGATGAAAAGGTTAGCCATTTAAAATAATGATATTTCAGGAAAAAACAAAAAACGACGAGGACAACAAAAAAAAAAATATCCAGCGTCACAACAGGCGCCTCTCCAGGCAATGACTTTTCCTCTGGCAAAGGCACCCCTCTTTTCTCCTCTCCTCTCCTCTCCTCTCCTCTCCTCTCCTCTCCTCTCCTCTCCTCCCTTCGTCTGCCAAGCTGGAGAAGTTCAAAGCCACCGGCGCATACCGTGTCCCCAAACCACACTTAATGACCACCTGTCACCTGGAGAAATAATAAATAAATAAATAGAAAACAATGGCTCCGCCGTCCTCATTGTTCCTCGGGTAATTTTCCACCGCTAAACCCACAGGTTTGGGGAAACAACAATTTTATTTATTTCTTTTTATTTTATTCTTTTTCGAGGCCGGCACAGAGAAATCACTGAGTTCGGCTGAGGTGCCGTTTGCTGAAGCTCTTAATGAGGGAGAAGTTCACACATCCTATGGATTTCTTCGTGCACTAGTGGAGGAGGGAGTGCATGAGGGAAGTTGAGAGAGAGAGAGAGAGATAAAGAGAGCGAGAGAGGGAGAACGAGAGAAAAATAAACGAGAAGAAAGGCCCATCTTGCAACTCGGCAAGAATACATACACCCACTGAATGAAATGAGCCTGCTAAGTTGTCAAGTGTCCTTTTACTCAAAAGCCTGTCTTTTTTCCTTCTGTTCGCCCCGACAGCGTGGAAAGCTTGCACAATATTTGCTGTGTTTAGTAAATTTAAAAAGCTGCTCATCACTAAAAAACATGGCAGTCACATCCTTCTCCATAATGCCGAGACACTTATCTCATTGTACACTAATAGTGCCATTAGAACTGCGTCATTAAAATGCCGTTTTCGCCAAGCTACTTTTTATTTCGCCCATGAATCACAAAACTGTCTAAAGATATACACATACACACACACACACACACACTCACACACACACGAAAAAAATAAAACAAGAAAGAAAACTCCCCAGATGAGACCCCAGCAAGCCTTCTCTGAGGGCTTTTCCATAAATCATGTGGCATTTTGATGGAATGCTTTTGGTTACGAGATGTTTGACACAGCTTTGCATTCACAGTATGCATTGCATTTAATAGGATTCTCAAGTATAGGAGAGTGGGCGTGAAACTAATTGATTTGTGCGCTAACTTTCAGAGGGTATCTGGACACGTCACTGTGTAGGCGTTTCAATATTACTGTACATGGTTACGACCACTTGGCTCACAGTGGCCATGACATAAAGGGGAGACTACACAAATTCAGATAAATACAAAAAAATAAAGATTTATGAAAGGAAATATTAGCATAAGTCAGTAAATGTGAGGCAAAACCAAAGTGCAGTGCAAATCAGCATTGTAATGTAGTGCAAAAGGAAAAGGGTGAATTGGGAAAATGAAAAAACTGCAACCAGCCTCCTCACTTCAAGCCAGAGCAGCAAGAGAGAGAGAGCTCCAAACGGGCAGACTGAAGACTTTAAGGGCTTCGCAATTAGCCATCAATTAAGCAGGCCCCACCCACCAAGACAGCTTCACCTGCAGGGCAAAACAAGGCATAACAGGCAAACAAGCAAGCCAGACTTGACACAAGGTATGGAGAGCAGACAACACCCAGCATGGCAGAGTCGGGGCGTAACATCATCAACATGGTTATTTCTTCAGATTCTGTTTCTGTTCACCTAAAAAGTGCCACCCATACTGTAGCTCTTTGAACGCGGCGAAGCCAAGACAGCGTCCCTTTAGCTGCGGTTGGGCTACTGTAGCTAGCTGAGCCCTAAAGTCAATACGGCGCTGTCTGCTTGGCACTGTGGGAGAGATAGGGGCGCAAGCAACAGCCCAGCTGAGCAACCAGAAGAACTCTGAGGTAAATGCCAAAGTGTTTGAACAGCCCGTGGGATCAGGGGGAGGGTGTGTACATACATTTAGGAAGACTTTGGGGGATTGACAGCTTGTTTCAGAACAAGTGTTCCATCTTCTGCACTATCAAAGTGTGTGTGTGCGTAGGTGTGTGAGTGTGTGTGTGTTTCTGTTTTAGTGGCTTTGTGTGTGTGCGTGGGAGTGAGGCCATGTGATCTGAGGTGCGCGTGCGTTGTGGGCAGAGCCTCCTCCTGCGCTAGCTGGCTCAGCAGCACTGTTGATTAGGTGGGTGTCAATCAGTGGTGCAGCAGGAGCGGGAGAAGGACGCCACTCAATCAAACCCACTGACTGTGTCTGAAAGGAAATGGCCTGGAGCGCTCTGCATATGAAGGTGTGTGTGTGTGTGTGAGACTGCTTATGTTTCTGTGTCTAAAATCTGCTCAGTGTTGCGCTCGCGTCTGGTGTGCACATTGTTTGTCTTGGCATATTCCTGTTGGACAGAAGCGCTGTTTGCCTCCATGTTTGCTCCCCGTGTTGTCTTGTTGTCTCTGCATAGCTGAGGAGGACTCAACACAAGCCTGGATGTTGCGGATAGCGCCAGAACTCATGTCTCTGGGGGGGGGGGGGGGGGGGGGGGGGGGGGGGGGGGGGGGGGGGGGGG
>JASCQY010132128.1:0-13117 GCA_030264315.1 Sardinella tawilis
GACAATGCATGTGGGTGGGGATGGTGATGAGGGTGAGGATGGGGGGGGGGGATCGGAGGGGATGAGCGGTGGCGGTTCGTGTAAATGTTGCATGCACTTGCGCTCAGGTCGTCTTACCACACGGCGCCAGACTCTCGTTTCGGCCCGTTCTCATCCCTGCGCGAGTGGTTCGCTGGATCGATCTTGTGGCGATCTCAGCCCCCTGGCAAGCTGGAATCCATCCGACCTTGGAGCCCCATCCACTCCAAACGCCACCACAACCCTCCACCCCGTCCACGCAGAGTCACTTACTGACACCGAGCTACTGTTGGAGGAACGGCTTTATTGCATAGTTGGTCTTTAAAGCACACCAGCCCAAGATAAGAGGCCAGTGAAAGACATGGTATAGATAACGTCGTAATGTGCAGGCTAGATAATGTATGGATGGTCTATACTGTTAGCTCACTGAGCAGCTGGGGATGTTGTTGCAGAGACTGCTGCTGCTGTTACTGCGTAAAGCTGCACAGGACCGAGCCATGGGAAAAAAATATTTTTTTATTATTTGTTAATTTGGTGTGGGTGGGTGTGTTTGGTTGTGTGTAGTGTGCATAAGTATACATCTGTTATGGATTACTATTTGTGTTTTTGCATGACTTCACCTTCACCTTTGCATGACTTCACACACACACGCACACAGGCCTGTGGATGGCCACTCTTTTCGGAGTCTCAGACCCCATGGTGGCCAGTTCCAGTAGTCTCCAAGGAGACCTGGAGAAAACTCCCACTCAGCACAGAATGGTCAGTCAGGGAAAATAAAATGAAGTGTGATAGTCTACAGGATGATGACCCAGCATTCCTCATTCCCGTGGCTGTGATAACATCGCCAGGCTATCACCCCAAAATATCCCCCACCAACACACTCACACTCTCTCTCTCTCTCTCTCTCTCTCTCTCTCTCTCTCTCTCTCTCTCTCTCTCTCTCTCTCTCTCTCTCTCTCTCTCTTTGCTTGACCTCACGGTTGAACAGCACAGTGCAGTGATGAGAGCCGTTTAAATGCGACTTGATTGATGGCATTTGTGATGCCGTAAGCATAAAGCCTTACACCGGTAATGACTGCAGCAATTTCCCATCTAATGTACACGCAGTCATAATGTACGCCCATTGCCGCCTCCTCCAGCATGGGCAGCAAGAGGCATAGAACTTATATGGGCTGCATCGCCTACCGGCCGTCCTCCAGACCTCTCAGGTGCCTGCTTCTAGATCTGAAGTGGGCCAGTTTGATCAGATCGTATTCTCCCTCCCCTGGTTTGGTTGCATCGGAGAGTTTTCTTACCGCGGCGACAGGAAGGCTGCGTCGGGAAACCAGGTCGCCAGGGGCCTTATCGGTGTGCTGTTACATCGCAGGGCTTTTGTAGATGGTGATGTCACGCCACCACTCAATACAGTGGTATTTTTGGATAGTGGTGTTGTTGATATGTATGTGTAAAAATGTATGAGAAGGCGTGTGTGTGTGTGTGCATGTGAGTGGCTTGTGGTTCTGTGTGTGTGTGTGTGTGTGTCTGTGTGTGTGTATCGCTGGAATGAGGTCAATGGAGCAAAACCCTCCTCCTTTGGAGACACAAGGGGAGAGACAAAATCATCAGAGGAGACGTGTGAAAGAGATATCTCTCGCTCTAATAATCCATTTCACTCCTTAACACAAACACGCACACACACACGCACACACACACGCGTAGGTCTCCTGAAAAGTGTTTCCAAGTGATGTCTTATCCTCCCTCTTATCAGAAATGGCAATCTGCATATTCTAAGAAGCTCTTGCCTGAAGGGAAGATTTCGTTCAGAGGAGAGGAAATTGGCTGCCGACACCATAGACAGCAGGTGCTGTGCTTGGCCATATCTTTCAACAGGCTCCCCCCTCCTCCCCCCCAACAACCCCCTCATTCACCAGACCCAGTGTACTCTTTGAAAGGCTCTCCTATAGATCTGAAATATTCCGAATCTCTTCAACAGATGTTCCAAACGCACACATGCTCGCATGTTAGAGTACATTGGAGAGTGCGATAATGTTTGTTCAGTCTAACGGCAGTAACACATTTTATGAGTGCCGTGAGTTTAGAGTGATTACGGTGAGATGATAGAGAGATCGAGCCTCAGGGACGACTAGGGGCCGCATTTGGAAGAAAATCTTTATTGAACAGGTGCTCCCTCAACAGCGAATGGTCCTTATGGGAACACTGCTAGCGTGAAAAAAACAACCAAACCAAAAACATAGCAAGGGATGTAATAAGCAATACAGTCCAACGTCTAACTTGCACTTCCAAATGTCGGTGGTAGGTGCAGTTCATCTTTTTGTTTGCCCATTTTGGATCACTGTGGGCGTGAGACTTCTCCCATGCTTGAAGGCGGAGCAGGTTAGCAAGATTAAGCTGTTATAAGACCAGACCTTAGCGGTCTTCTGGCACAGTTCCTCTCGTGGGCAGTGATGGACCAGGATAGAGCCTCTTAATGGGAGCCTAAACCGCCGTGGCTGGCAGTGGTTCGATGTGGTAGAGTGAAATGTGGGCAGTCGTAGGGGTGAGGTGAAATGTTGTGTGATGTTAGTTCATGATTACCGAGTGCTGGGCAGGGCAGGGGAGGGAGCTGTGCCAGCCCGCTGCCAAGAGTAGCCAGATGAGATTGGGGGCTAGTAAAGCCTTTGGCAGCCCAGCGCGAGAAATGCTTCCAAGTGTCTGAGTGGGTTTGCAGATCTGGAAGACGCTTGAGCTCTGCATCTGTTGGGGAGAAGTTTTGGAAGTTAAAGTGTCACTGGCAAGTAAGAAGCAGTCAGCATTAGAAGCAGCCACAGCCGTGTGATCAAATTACTTCTGTGATCCAGTCATTGTCTTGTTTGTGTGCACACACACACACACACACACACACTCTCTGTGGCAGTCTCACAGGCCCTGGAGCAGGTCCAGGGGCCTGGCTGTTCTAGAGACAACTGCTGCTGCATTGGAGGATGATGGTTAGTTTATTGCCTTGAGCCTGAATAGGCTGCCTTCATTCACACTCACAAGCGCTTCAGACTTTTGAGCCTCTTTTGAGAAACTTCCTCTGATCCCTTTATCTCCACCCCCTATCTACATTTCCTCTGCTGGACTGGCTGTGCGTGTGGGGAGCCAGATTAAAAGAGCGCTGCACTTGCCGATCACCCCATGCCACAGATACAGACAATGTGTGAGAGGGCCATCAATCAAGTCCTAAGTTTTAATGAGGAGAGATGGAGAGAGACAGAGAGAACATGGTTTTCAGAGAAAATAGAGGAACGATCTGGCTCCACTCTAACACACCCTCGTACACTCCAACATCGAGTGGTTTTTGGAGCGAGTGTCCAAGTGCAGGCGAATCAGCTGCCCAGAGCAACTCCATGTCTGTCTGTGCATGTGCGGTCTCAGGCGCGCCCCTCCACTCTAAAGGCCTTACACAAGTCCTGAGTAAGTGTCTTTCATGAGGGCCCTGTCCATTAATCAATGCAGTGTGCAGTGATAAAGGGCGGCCTTGGGGACTTGGGGCCTGATTTGAGCTGTGTTCTGTGGTCCCCGCGCCGATCAGATTTCATCTAATGAGATTAGTGGGCCACAGCCCCTCCTCCATAAGTTCCTACAGTCCCTCCGTCCGTCAAGTGTCTTTACCATAGATGGATGAGCACTCGGTTGGCCTCAAAGGCCCTAGTGTATCTGCAGGACTGACTCTCACTCTCACTTGTTCCTGGCCTTGAAGATCACTCAAGCCCTGCTCATGCATGGTGACTCAGAAAGCCCGGGAAACCCTGCGCGACCCATTACCTAACACTTTGTGCTGTTAACAGGGCAAGTCAGTCACGCCATCAAAACACGTCAATAAGACACAGAGTGGACTTGTGAGCGCTAACACCGTAGGAAGCAGGAAAACTCCACAAGCCCTCTCATAACGGTGACTTTGCTTAATGCTTTAAGTAAGACAGCGTGATGGTCTGTAATGGAGGCTTGGATCATATATACTAGGCCCCTTGTACCGGGGGCTTGCCGTGCCCGTAAGCAGTTTAAGCTCCCCTTAAGCCGCAGGGGCCGACGGCTCTCAAGGCCTCGGAGTCGAAGCCTGGCACTCTGCTTAAGTGTGCATTAGAGGAAGTGTGTGCGCTCACTACACATCAGTCTGTGGGGTGGGGTATTGAGTATACACAATACTGACAAACAAAAATTATCATAATAATTGAAATACACTATGGTGTATATTAGTATGAAACATGTGGACCAACTAAAAAACAAGGCTTTCCCAACATAGAATATGCTACTTGATGTTTGATGGCAGCACAGTCAGAAATGTCAAGTTTCTATGTCAGTGCATATCCTGTCAGGCTTGGAATAGCAGCATTCACACCAAGAGCTGCTAAAGCTGTAAAACCGCTTTTGTCGCTTCTAAAGCATCATAGCGAAAATATTTGTGTATTCGCTCATGTCATGTCTGATATAAAGGATACCTAAAATAGTTGTGATGTAACATTGTGTTACTTTAATTAATTAGGCTATTTTGCTCTCAGTTAGGATATGCTTAGCCTAACATTTCTGAACTTAATTTGTCTAAGAGTAGGGTTTTGATTTAATTAAGTATTAGTTTTAATTGAATTGAATTGAGAGAACCTTCTTAATTAAGAGTGCTTAATTACTATAAAAAAGCCAAAGGACTAAATTGGTAAAGCATTCCCAGATATCCCGGCCTCAGTGGGGAAACCTACCTCAGCCTTGGCACACCGGCTTCAGCTTTGGCCCGGCTTTGGGCTGCCATCTTCCCGAGTAGTGGGACACCGTGTCCATGCGGCGCAGCCACTTGTCCTCTTGAGGCGCCCCATGGCGCCATCCCTGCCGCTCCTTCTCCCACTTCTCCTTGGCCTCCCTCTCCCTGCGTGTCCACGCCTCCTCCAGGCGGCAGTACATGACGAGGGAGAAGTGCCACCCGCCGTTCTCCATCACCCGGTCCTCCACCTTCTCCAGGAGCCTGCTCACCTGCGCCCTGTCCTCGGGGGCCTTGTTGTTCAGCACGTGGCACCTGTAGCGACACACACTCAGCAGCTGCTGCAGGTGCTCGCCAGCGCCCTCTAGGTACTGCTGTAGAGTGCGCCCTCGCCCAGCCTCCAGCTTGTCCCCCAGCGTGAACACCACCATGCTGTGGCTCCACACCCCGGAGGTGAAGAGCTCCATGCGGGCCAGCAGGGCGGCGCTCTCCTGCCGGCTGAAGGGCAGCAGGGGCAGCACCAGCAGCAGGGCGTGGGGCCCTGGGTCACACAGGTTCAGTGCCCTCAGCAGCTCTAGCTTCTCACTTTTGCTCACACTCCTCCCCGCCCTCCCCGACTTTGCTTCGTTCTCTTTTCGGCTTTCTCCGTCATCATCCTCCACCTCCTCATCATCATCCTTCCACGAACGCCAACCCTGAGTGTCCACCACTAGGAGACGCCGTCCACAGGCCTCTCCTCGAGCCACCGCGGTGCCACGTCCTCCCAGCACGTCGAAGGCCTGGCGGCCTAGCAGCAGGTTGCCCAGCGAGCTCTTTCCCACACGGCTAGGCCCAAGCACCAGCAGCCTCAGTTCTGGCCCTGAGATACCAACCAAGTAGACCAAAACAACATGGTGCTTGTGTTAGCCTGTTATACATAAACAAGACAACATACTGTTAAAAAAAAGTCGCATATTCAGACTTTATTTGAAACCGAGGCGATTAACACCATTTTGGTCCCAGCCAGAGGTTTTAATCACCTTTAAAAAAAAATAGACCTTTGGTTGAGGAATACTCATTCAGAATTCCTCATTCAGAGCGACAGGACTCGATTATAGTATAGTTTCTGTGAATGTTTCCTCACCGACTGTTCCTCTAGCTGTCTGTGCAATGTGTGTGTGCTTTTTCAAGAAACTGGAGTTCACGCAGTCATGGCTCTACAAATGGGAAGTATACTGTATGATGGTGTCCAACTAAAGCACTAAAGGAGCCGGAGTACATGATTGGCTCCAGAGTTCAAACATGAGTTTGCCTGGATGGAGGGGCTGCTCCTTTCAGCCATTCAAAGGCTATTATGTGCAGACCCTCCGCTGACGGCAATTACTGCTGACTGCCATTTCTGGCTTTTTAAAGAGGTTCGCTTCTTTTCCCTCCTCTCCTTTTTCTCTTTTTTTGTGTAAACGTGTTTAGAGTATCCAGGGTGAAACGAATTTGATGAATAGGCTCTGATTTGACAGCGTGGCGGAGACATTTTAGACCTCAAGAGTCATTTCTCATTCGCAGCCATGTCTCCCGCAGGCATGATGGAAGCCAGTGATTATTGCCAGCTCGCTTGTTCATCTTTTAGGATTTTTATTTTCCTGCAATTTAACGCCCTCCAAGTTATTATGTAAAATAGCTTTTGGGATGATCCAAAAACGTCAAGACATTTTCTCATTAGACAGACACCGGCTGAGAGGTGGGAGTGGTCTGTCTGCCAGGAACGACTCTCCTCACACAGAAACATGTGCCAGGCAAACTGCCACACTCTCCTCTCAGTGACGTAAATAAAAATGAAAACATTATTATGCTGTGTAAAGCTGTCCATAACATGCCTTCTATACAGGTATTTTTGCAGGTGACTGTGGACTAACGCTTGGGGCAGAGAATTTCAACATGACTGCCTTACCTCCCGCTTGTGGCTTCTTCTCATCATCCATTCTCTTCTGTCAGTAGTCATTGAACCCTGGGCTTTTAAAAAGTCGGTTGGCACTGCTAATGCCAGCTTGTCAGGCCAAAGCAAATTGACGTCCTCAGGTCTGTTTATCCAGCTAGATTGCCTGCGTTGCTGTAGACGTCTGTCTGCGTGTTGCTCCCCGAACGCCTGAATGTCTTCAGAAAGAGTTACGCACCTTTTATTGCTTAATGGTTATGTACTCACGGCCATGCCCAGGAACAGATTGCTCATTGGATGGATGCCTGTTAAGGTTTATGAATGTTGACCAGGAAGGGCCGCTGGGAGTCAACACTCAACTGCGTTTTTAATACAGCATTTCCCACACAGTCATAAAAATCACAAACATCATGACTGTGAATGCGGGCAAAACACGTGGAGGAAGATATATATATACACACACACACACACACGCACACACATTCCAGCTTAGCGGAAGGGTGGTAGCTATTTTTAGTTTTTTTTATGGTCCTTCATTGTCTGCTGTAATAACAGCAATCACTGTTAAGATGAGTGAATTAGCCATCTTTTACAGTTCCATGTAGTTTCTCGTGTGCTGAAGAGCTTGTTGGGCCTTTAAAGATAAGATGAGCTCCTGTGCTGTCTGACTGATACAGTATGAGGCTAATGCTGAGATCCATGGCCTCGGCCTCTCCAGTGAGCAGTCCTACTGAAGGCAGTCGTACACAACGCTGGAAACGGATCACATGCTGACTGCAGCACTGAATCCTGTTCACCACTCCACTGACTCACATTAGTGAGTGCAACAGATTGCTCAAGAGTTCCTTTACTCAGACTGGCCTCCATCATAAGGAATAATGTATTACGCAACACACACACACACAATTGATGTGCTGCTTTCTCAGATCTGCTTACACAGGACTAATGGCTCGCCCAGGACACAGAAGTGGGCTAGGTCACTGATTCTGAGTAATGGGTGGAATGGTTTATGAGCCGTTAGCCCAGAGTTTCTGAGCACTGATCTGAGACCTGTCTTCTGATTCGCCCGTGGATTAGAAAGTGCTGGTAATGAAACCGTTTTCCCGCTCTCTGGAGCGGCTGATAACAGCCTTTTCCTCTGCCGCATAGCATTGGTGTCCTCTGCAAATAAATCGCCATGATGATGTTGTACTACTACACCACTCTGTGTAGTCCTCTCAAAGACATAAGACCCCATCTGTCACGCTAACTGGCTCTGGCCCACTGCTTGGTGCAGCTTTTATGGGTAGAGCACACCTCTCTAGTAAAGGCCATGATGGGCTTAAGTGTGAAGTGTCTCACCCCTGACCTCTGACCTTAGCTCTCAGAGATTTGCCCCCTGTGCTGGGCCATAGATAGGCTGTGTCTGAGTGCAGTTACAGAGGCAGTTGCCCCCTCGCTCTGAGAGACAGGGACAGGAGAACACACTGCACTGGGCCACAGCTTGTTCCTGACTCCTGACCCTTTGTTGCGTCACACATACTGAACAAAGGATGTTTTAGATCATCTTGTTCTTTATAGGGTTTGCCTAGTGGTGACGATAGTTATTTAGCCTTCTGCATGAATTCTCCCTCTTTCTCTCTCCATCCACCCCCCACCCCTACACACTCCCGCACACATGCAGACTGACATTTTTTGAGCTTTTTGCCTTTATCTCTCTCTTCACTCCCTCCTCCTCTCCCTGTCTCTGTCTGCCTGTCTGTCTCTCCGTCTGGTGTGTGTGTGTGTGTGTGTGTGTGTGTGTGTGTGTGCGCGCTGCTGGGCTAATGGATATCATTTTCCCCTCCTATCTGCCCCTCACACACTGGCTGCATAGTCAGGCACACTGGAGCAATAGCGGCAACAGCAGCTGTCCAGTCAACTCCCAGCTACAGTACACACACACAAGCTGTTAGGCAGCAAATCATCCCCAGTCCTCTGAGGACACCCACACACAAACACACCAACGTGTATATACACACACACACACACACACACACACACACACACACACACACACACACCCCAACATGTATACACACACACACACACACACACACACACAGTTGAACACCCACCACTTTGCACGCGTGTTTATCCTGCCATGTGCATGTTTATGACCACTTGTTGGCAATACTCCTTCAACTGTCAACTTCCTTATAGCCATCACATGCATTTTGGGGTTTATTCCGCTGAAGCCTGAAGCCTACACTGGAATTGAACACACACACACACACACACACTCATACACATTCATGCAGCCTCCTGAGCAAGATGACGCATCAGGCGGCACCTGCCGTTGACGCAGGGAGCCTGAATCACTGGTGGCCGAGGAGGAGTGGGAGTGGGAGAGGATGACTGAGGGAAGAGGGGTTGGGGGGGGGGGGGGGGGTGGTAACATTATTATAGATTACACAGAGGAGACGGTTGATGGATGAGGAAAAAGAGGGAACAAAGAGGCTGAGTAGAGAAGTGGGTGAAGACGGTGTGTGTGGAGTGTGAAGGAGAGAGAGAGAGAGGGAGGGCGGGAGAGAGGGAATGAGTGAAAGTGAGGAGAGAGAGAAAGAGAGGGGGAATAAGGAAGAGACAAAAGAGAGGGATTTGTGGGATCAAAGAGGAGCTCGGAAGGAGGATCACAGTAGATGGGAGGGTGGCGTTCCTTCAGGCCAGGGCTCTAGAGTGTTTAGCACGTTCCCCGCACACACACACACACACACACACACACACACACACACACTCTGTGGTTATTATGAAGGCTTTGCTGTCCACTCTCATGCTGTGTCTATTTCTCTTACTCACCACTGATCTACTGCTGCCTGCCTCTCCAGCATTATGGATGTGTCTGTTTCTGTCTGCCGTGTGTGTGTGTGTGTGTGTGTCTGTCTGTGTGTGTGCATACATTGAGTTGTGCACACATCTTTCTGCGTGTTCTGTAAACAATCAAACGTGTGCATCCTTACATCTGTGAAACGGGGTGAGTGTGTCCACAGCTTTGTCTGTGTCTTTGGTGTCTGTGTGTGCGCGTGTCTGTGTGTGTGTGTGTCTCTGTGTCTGTGTGTGGGTACACACTCCTGTCCTTGAACACACTTTGATTCCTGTTTTCCCCAAATCTCACCCTTTGCCCTGCCTATCTCATAATCACCATCCATCTGGCTGTGTAGGAGATTAGTCTGTGTGTGTCATTGTGGGTCTTGTCTCTCAATGTGTAGAGGCCTCTGTGTGTGTGTGTGTGTGTGTGTGTGAGAGGGGCTCTGTCAGTGTGTTTTGAAGATGTCATTTCCTGTCACTTTGTTGTGCAGGTACAGTTTCTGACCTTGCTACACCTCTAGGCTAAGAGGAAGTCAAGAATTTCAAATAAGACGTAGACACACACACACTCTCACTCCTTCACACCCATACGAACACACAGTTGGGAGTCTACATCTGCGGAATTGTCTGTCTCACACCTTGTCTTTCTGTCTGTCGCTCTTATTCTCTCTCTCTATTGCACACACACACGCACACACACACACACACTCGGTCTGTCTCCCTAACAAGCAGTCTGCCCTCCATCTCTATGACCTCTGTGTGTGTGTGTGTGTGTGTGTGTGTGTGTGTGTGTTTGTCTACTGCTGGTTGAGTTGGGTTAGGCGTGTGTGAGGATCATTAATGCAGAGCTGTGCTTGCAGGCGTGGGTTGCCATACAGATGTGCGTGTGAGGAGCCACACCTGGCAGAACCAGAGACGGATGCTTAAGGCCGGGTTAGAAGCTGAGGCCCTGGTCTCAGTCAAACGCAACCGTACCGAAGAGACCCACGCTTGCAAGCCGCCTGTCCTGTTCTGAGATCAGTCCAGAGAGTTCTGCGTAACACCACAAGATAGATACACATGATACAGATGCAATTTGCAACCTGCCTGTCCTGAGATCAGGTCAGATACTGAGATCTGTGTGTAACACTAACAGGCTCCCTCTTCTTCATCGTCATCATCATCATGTGACTCATTAGTGTGTGAATGCTGGCTTCAGGGACTGTGCAAGGCCACTCATTTCTCTGTGAACTCATTTCTTAGGGTGTGGGTGTTTGCAAGTGCTTGCTTCAGAGGGTGTGCAGGGCCAGCGTGAACTTATTTCTTACGGGTCAATATGTGTGTGTGTGTTTGTTTGTATGTGTGTGGCACGTGCACGTGTGTGTGGAGGGATGCATGTGCCCAGGCACGTGCGTTTAAGACTGTGAGAGGGTTACGGGGAAGAGGGGGAAGAGGGGGAGGGAGGCGAGTGAGACTGATTATGTGTGAGCGAGGGAGGGATTGGAAGTGACCTTTGTGCCCCAGTCGGGTCTGTTTTCTTATGACGGCGCTTGTAGCTCAGGCGGGCCGGGCACAGCCCATGACCAGCAGCTGCCTGCGGGAGGGGTTGGCACACGGGCAGGGCAAGGGCAGGGCAGGGCTTGGGCCCACGGGGTCAGCATGTGGGTCTCGGCTCCATCCTCGACCCCTTCCTCAGCTGCAGCCCACATCCTGGAAGAGTCTGTCTTTGAGGAAGGTGAAACAGGTGTGTGTGTGTGTGTGTGTGTGTGTGTGTGTGTGTGTGTGTGTGTGTGTGTGTGTGTGTGGTGCAGTGCAGTGCAGAAAAGGTCAAGTGTTGCTGCTTTAATGAGCAGAATTGATGTTTGATGTGAGGTTTCTAAAGTGTGTGTAAGAGAGAAGGAGGTGAAGTGAGGCATTTTGCCACAGCTTCTAGTTCTGGCGAAGCTCAGCGTTTTCTAGGCTCTTCCATCCTTGGCTGGAGAGGCAGCAGCATGTTTGACACGGGGGCTCACAGCCTTAATGCTTACCTCCAGGCCACCACTGTATACATTAAACATCTCACACACACACTCTCTCTCTCTCTCTCTCTCTCTCTCTCTCTCTCTCTCACACACACACACACACTCACACTCTCTGTCAAACAGTGGCACAGAGGGCTCATGTCGGTCACACACTCAGCCAAAGTTAATCATACTTTCTCACCAACATGCACACATGAGACACAAATCAGAGGAGCCGACCACTGAAAGCCCATGGCAGCCCGTGTCTCCCTCTCTCCATGTTGCTGATATGCTTTCATCTTGGCTGCCATGCCACCCCTCTCATGGGGACTCTGTGCCAAGGAGCTTCCCGGCATGGTGGCAGTGCAGAAGATCCCTCTTCTGGGCCTCAGGCCTTTGATTCCTATAACTGTGTGTGTGTGTGTGTGTGTGGAGTGGAGTAGGGAACACCACAGCCATGTGATGTTGGCGTTGATGCTGGTATTTTAGTTGATGTCGTTTCTTCCGTTCAGTCGGTTTCATTCTTGACTTTCTCTTCTCTCCCTGCTTTAGCTCTCTTCTCACCACCTTTCCATCTCTCTCCTCTCCTGTCCTTACTAGTTTTTTTCAGAGCGAGGAGGAGGCAGACAACAGAGAACAGACAGACACACAGACACACAGACAGGCAGAGGGAAACAGTAGCAGTGGCGGAGGTTCCTGCAGGAGAGAGTCCCAACAGAGAGCAGCAGAGATAATAGAGAGCCACTTGGAGCACAAGACACAGACAAGGGCAGTGCGGTGGTGTGGGGTGGGGTGGGAGACTGACGGCCTTAACAAATGAGAACAAGAGCGAGAATGAAGCTTCACCAATGAGAGAGAGGCAACAAATGAGAGATCACACTGCAAGCCTGGAGATGGAAAGGAAAACAAGAGACAGACAAAGAGAGAGAAAGAGAAACACAGACAGAGTGAGAGGGAGAGAGAGTGGAGACATACAGAGACAGTGTGGCTCCACTCTCTTTCTGTCTGTGTCTCAGAGACAGAGAGAGAGAGACTGATAGTGAGAGAGAGGGAGAGGCAAATTGAAAAAATTGAGAGTGTGGAGACAGACAGAGACGGTGAGAGAGGGAGAGAAGAGGCAGCTGGAGAGCCCTGTGCTTGCCTGGGCCACTGTGACAGTGTGCGATCACGGGCCAGGGCCATAATGACATAATGATGGCTTTGACTCCCCAGGCAAGGGGTGAAGGGGGCACTAATGAGGGAGGAAAAGCTGTGAGACTGGAATGTGTGTGGAGATGGGATGATGAGTGAGCAGTGAAGGACGGATGGAATGATTGAGGGATGAATACAGACGAAAGGAAGACGTGATGCTGTGAGCAGGGGAGAGGGAGGGCTGAGAGATGAAGCGATGTTGACAATGAATGATTGACTGACGTGTCATATTCTCCATCTCCTCCTGAAGGTCATTCTGACACTAAAATGCATTAGCAGCTACATCTCTCTCTCTTCCTCTTTCTCTGTCTCTCTCTCTCTCTCTCTCTCTCTCTCTCTCTCTCTCTCTCGCCCCCCTCCCCTTCACACCCCCAAACACCGCTGTATCAGCTCACTAACTTTTCATCTCTCTCTCCTTCTCTTTCACTCCCTCTCTCTCTCTTTCTCTCTCTTTCTCTCTCTCTCTCTTTCTCTCCGTCT
>JASCQY010132176.1:0-13115 GCA_030264315.1 Sardinella tawilis
TCAGAAAATTAACAGAATTTGTTTGTTTTGCATGCAAATTAAAACGAAAAAAAAAAAAAAAAACATGATCCGGAGATTGAATAAAGAAGGCTCCAGTTTGGAGAGAGAGAGAGAGAGAGAGAGAGAGAGAGAGAGAGAGAGAGAGAGAGAGAGAGAGAGAATGTTATTTCAGAGAATAAAATTTCAGGAAGATTAATGACATTGTCGCCATCAAGATTTCCATGGAACATTTTGACTAAATTTCTGTTTGAGATACTACTTACACTTTAGAGAAAGTACATGTGGAATTGTAACTGATCTCAAGTCACATATTTGTATTCTAACAAAATTCCCCTCAGTGAGTTTAATCGCAGAAGCAATATAGGCACTTGACAAGGAAGTTTAGACACGCCAATTCACTTGAGTCCTGTTTTAATTAAAGTGTTCTCTTCACTCATGTTGCCTTTAGACAGCAAGTTGCTAAACCACAGTTTAGAGGTTTGTCACATGACCATTGGTCAACAGATGAAAAAAAAGTCAGACACACTGGCTCTACATTAGTGGTTTGCAAAGCCTTTTGGGAAGACAATTCACATCTCAGACAGGGGACTTAATGCTGACTCAGTCTGATTGTCCAGCGTGCTCCACTCATTCTGAGCTGTCAGCACCAGTGAAGGTTGCAGACAGTGCAACAAAGCCTCACCACATCACACCACACCACACCACTCACAAACTAAAAGTAGATAGATAGAAAGAAAGAAAGGAAAAATACATAAATTCGTATTTTTCACAGCAGTCTGGTATCCTCTTCAGTAGCTGCCTCAATCAGAGTTGGCCTGTTAGATTAAAAGACTATAGGTGTCAAGCGTGATGTGCAGACTGTGTTACACCCTCTGTATGAGGTTATTTGGCTTCTTGGTTGCTGCTATGACGGCTGTTTGGTGTCTGGTCAATGGCCAGAGAGCTGTGTTGCGACACATTGCAGACCACAGTGTAGACACTGCCACTGCTAGCAAAAATCACTGTCACGTGCCGTAATTGCAAGCCACAATGTTAAGTCTCTGTTTTCTTGGTGCTGGGCCTGTGTAACTCGTACTGCAATTTGCGTCAGTTGCTGAGAGGTACCTATGTTTTCCGAATGTTACCACAGTTGGATTTAGATAGCTCATTAGTTTATGGAATTGTCATGTGCTGACAATTCCAGGTACAATATATGACAATTCTGGTTTTAATGAGTTGAAAAAGGCTTAAGTTAATGTTATGCTTTCGACAGAGTATGTTGATAAGTAGGCCTATTAAACAACCTCTCATTCAAAAAGTGGCCAGTTTCTTCTGGCTCACAACATTTGCTTTTTATTTAAAACTTTTCCTTCATTTTCCTTATCTTGACTTCCAACACAAAAAAGATGCTTTGTTCCCACAGAAAAGTTTGGTGAATTTGAAGCAGCTGAGGATTTATGTGCTGAGAAGACTTGTCACTATTTACCTCGTACAGTACATAGCAATCTTTTGTAATACTCTTAAATGCACCATTCTGGGTAGATGGTGGTGATTCAGGTCATTTAAAATATTAAATTAGCATTCAAGTTTGCACACATTTGAAATTGAAATTGATATAGCATGCATTGGAGATTGCATGCCATTGATATTGTGCCAGTCATACACAAGCAGAGTAGCTGATCAATGGGGAAGTAAAAATGTCAGCAGTCATGTGAGGCTGCTTGAGCGACCCACAGAAATCCCCGCAGAGATGCAGTCTTCCGAGGAATCATGAGATTAGAGAGAATTACATCGCCACTGCAGCAGTCACAATCAGAGTATGAATCTGCCTCCAAGCCAGACAAATCCACCAGGAAATGGAAGTATGGGTGGGTGGCTGCGTGGGTGGGGGGAATTAAAAAGTAAAAACATGTAAGATAATACCATAATTGTGACACCTATGACTGACACAAAATCAAACTGTCCAGAACCCTTCTAAATCATGTGATCAGTACATATTGCACAAGATAGAACGATAATAATAATAATTTATGAAGGATTTAGTCATCAATATGTTGTTGAAGTCTCGGTCACCGGTTACATCAAAGTCTCAAATGTTGAATTCCACTGTCCATGGACACATGCACCATTTCAGTGTCATCAGAAGGCAAGGTCCAACCTAAGTTGTAGCTAAGCGTGAGTGCCCTATACTAGTCTGTGGGAAGGGATATCTCCATGAGTCACCCACTCACTCCCACAAAGTGAAAGAAACAGAGAGTGAGCCCCTCTTTCCTGTGAGTGAGTCCCTATCTTCCCTTCCTCCTTTCACTATCCAACACCCATCCAGCCATGACTCAACCTTTGGGGATCTCCTTGTGTTCCCCTCTGTCAGTGCCTAGATCCTCAGTTCATTTCTCTCTTTTCCTTTTTCCTCCTTTCTTCCTTTTTATATTAAAAAAAAAACAAATAGTTCTTCTTAAGCACAGTTTTTTTATATAAATACATAGCCTAGGCCTACTTACACATTTCTGGATGTGTTAGTGTGACCGGATGAAGTATCATATATTTTCAATATGATTACTGATTATATGAATTGATTAATCTTTCTTAATTTAGGTGGAGTTGATCATTTGTCTGTTTTGTGTTTAGATTAAGGCTAATGTGACGCGCGCTCATACCAAACTGCTTGGCAGCCTGGAGACCAAGGCCAAAATTTTTGCATGGATTTGGGAACCAATCACAGAATGGGGAGAGACGGCAAGACGATGCGCAAACTTTTGGACAATCGGAACCACAAGTCCCCTATGTGAAAATGAATTGGTGGTTCCCAGACTAAATCTCACTAAATTTAGGCTGGCTACGACAAACCAACAGTAGCAGACAGCAAACAAACAAACAGTAGCAGAGCAGACTATTAACTAAGGATGATGTGCACACAAAACAGTCGGCAGCATAAATAGTTAAAACAAACAAACAACAGAGCAAGACTGTACAGAGTAGAAGCAACATACAACAATTAGACAACAGGACAGCAATAGGACAATAAGCAACATGAGAAAGCAAACCATGGCAATGGACTACCAACATGTGAAACATGCAGTAAAGAAATATAAATAAAAAAAACTTTAGTGTGTCAGCCAGGCCATGACAATTACACCGATGGTGACATATTTATTTTTTTAGCTTTTAAACTTTCCAATCATCATCAATCTACAAAACATAAATATTATATTGGTAGATAGACAATTCTTAGATAATGTCTTGTTGAGACATTAGTCAATGTCTTATCATGTCTAGATTGAAACTTCACATATTTCTCCTATTAAATAATGCTTGTGGGCCAAGTTTGACCAGTGTTCATGATTTTATACTCATAAAAGACTCTATATGGTATTGTACTCTGATGTGATGGGAACAACTTTGAATACTGCATTTAAATACTCACTTTTTTGGATGCTATTTGGATGTGTGTGTGTGTGTGTGTGTACAGTATGTGTGTATGCAAACAACATAATTTAACATAATACAATTTAATAATATTAAGTACATACTCTATAATGTTTATAAAATAAATTTATTACAGGGCAAAATGGACAGTAAAACCTATCCACACACTATAAATAAAATGCATTTTTGCATTTGCACTTACAGCTGCTGACTCGGAGAGGCTCAGTAATGCTGGCATACCTTACGATAGAAAGGTTACGTGTATTGAATACCTGACAAGCACCTATTACATGCTATATTAATGTCAAATAATGCTTTCCATTGCTTGCCAATATGTAACATAACATTATGTGTACCACAACCTGTAAAAAACAGACTAAAAAAATAAACTTTTCCAAATTGCTTCAAATAAAATTATAAAACCCTGAGATTCATTAACGACTATTAAACTTTCTCTTCCATGGGCCAAGAAAGAACTGATTAAATTTGATGTGGATCCAAATGACTGAATTATCAAATAGCACAGGGAGCAGCTTTTAGTACACACAGATGAACACACAAAGGGCATCAAAAATACAAAGAAAGAAAAAAAAACATACAAAGACATCATGAAAATACAACTACAAAAAAACCTGAGAAATATTCTGTTTTTTAACAAGCTCCAACTTCAAATGTCAGGCTCACCATTAATGCTCTGAAAAACAGAAAGAGCATTCTAATGAAGCAATAAGCCAGCTCCTCTTCTTGCTCTGATAGCTGATAGTGGTCAGTTTTTGGAGTCTAGGCAGTAATAGCCAGGTTGTCACGGAAACAGGCAGGGTGTTGGGAAACGCCATAGCTGCACATGTCATTGGCTGCCTCCAGTAGCTGCTGGCAGTGCATTGCAGTGATCTGTGAAAGGGGATGAGAAGAGATGAGAATGTGATAAAATCTCTGGCACTGAAAATTACTGCCACAAATGAGTTATTTAAGGAGACATTAACACCATGTCATCTTTTGGCATGTAGAACATAGCATTCCTCTCCCCAATTTGACATCTGCTCTCACCTGAACGATGATTAATTTGCTCTTGGCTGTACTGAGATCATGAAACTCCTCTCCAAAACACAGGGTGACAGTGGGGTCTGGGGCAGGGAATTGGCCTTCCTGGTACAACTGAAGGGCTGGGGGTGACAGACAAAAAAAAACAAACAAAACAAAAACAAAACATGAGACCAAGTTCATTCAACCTGAAAGCTGAATTCATAGCAATTAGCTCTACTATACTTTGTGGGTGGAGAAGTTTCAGAAAGAAACATGTGTTTTAATACCATCCTCACCTTGGAGGAACCGTCCTGTGTCAAAGATCTTCACCACAGCGTCCCGCTCCACTTTGCACGGCCCAGGACCATAGTGGGCACCCATCCCGCTCCAGAACACGCGGCTCTGGCACAGGCGCTTGATGAAGATGCCCTCTCGGTTGGCTCGCAGAAGCACGCCGCGCTCCAGGTGCCCGAAGAGCTTGCGTGTCACCTGCCGCTGGCGTTCGTTCTCAATAAGCTCCAGTGGTGGGAAGCGGATGTTCTGGAGGCTGTCTCCGCTGTAGATAAGACTGCTGGCAAAGGGCTGGCAGGGGGAGATGCGGCAGCCCTCTGGGTGGGTAGTCACCAAGCTGCCCATGGGCTTCCCAGCATAGTAGAACGAGATCACCATGCTGGAGAAGGCTGTGTGAGAACAGAGAAGACACATTCTAAAACATGATAGAGCAATGGGCGTATACTTGTACTGAGTAGTTCTAGGGGCAATGGAAAACTATGTAGTGTAAGATAGATTGCTAACTCATGTTTTTTTTTTTTTTTAAATATACAAAAGACGCAGGGTGAATGTATTTACAGTTAAACAGGGAATGGCAAAAATGACAGACAATGCAAAGAAATGCTAATTTAATTGACTGAACAGAATATTTAGGCAATTTAAAACATGCAACACAACAATAAACTCCAACACTTGTGAATCGGTGCATACACGAGGAAGTTCACAATGCAAACAGGCAGTAGAACTTATATTTGCAATAGAGAGACACATTGTAAGGTGCAATACAGCAGAATTAAGGAATGAATAAATCAAATATGTTGTTGTTACACTACAGTTAGCATAAAAATAAGCAAGATGACTTAGGCTGACTTTAAATGGACCTCTGTCATCTATAATGATGCAAACAGTGTCACTTTAAATGAGTTGGTATGCATTGCATACCACACTGCATGCTTTGGGAACAAACTAAAGCCCTTAGTGCTTTCAGGCACTTAAAGATATGACAGCTGTGGACAGACGCACTAAACTCTAACCTTTTGACACAGCTAGTAACTCATTGAAGTGTGAATACGTACCATAGTTGAGAGAACCATGTGGCGAGGGATCTGGGTGCATCGGAAGCACTGTGAGTCATAAAGAAATAGAGACATCATAAGACACTACTCCTCCACAACCAACCACTATCAGTCTTTTCCATTTTCAAAATAGAACTGCATAGCCTTGGTTTATTTGGTGTTGAGGTTCATCCCCAGTCATTGGCTTTCTGAGATAGCCTGACCTTTGCTGAAAGTGCTATTTTTAATATGATGTTTCACTCTTTGAATCGACAATAAATAAATAAATAAAATAAAGCCTTCACATGAGAAAATACAGAAGTCAAGTCAGCACTGTTCAGGAAACCAGCTGATCCTTTGCATTCAAAGGGTGCATGAACAAGCCTACTTTTGGCATGCATCATGTTCGGTCATTTCTGAGAAGATATACTCTGTATGGAAATGTAACTATTATAATGTACAAAGACAGACTTTGTAACACTTTAAGCTATTAAATATAGCAGCATTATTCAGCACTCAATTATTGGCCAAAGATGGCCCAGAAGTCACTCACGCCATCCATATGTGTAAAAAATGTATCAGATGATTACCATTGTGACAGTCCTGAGTCCACCACTCTTGAGTTTGCTGCATGTTACAAGTGTCCTCTAATGGAGAATGGCTTCTTTTGATAAGGCCTATGTATTCATCAGGAGAACACTACATTGAGAAAGAAGATTTAACACAATAAGACAAATACATTTATCAAACAAACACATGTAAAACAAAATCACACTGCACCAACCAGGCACTCTTTCATTAAACTATGAGATAAGCAACAGTGCTTCTTGTTGTTGCAGTAAAAGGCAATGCCACACTAGCTCATACACTGTAAAAAAGGACTTGTAATGCTTGCTTGAAAAATGAGTGGAAATTTGTTGCCTCAAACCAGTTAAGTAACCATAACTAGTCTCCTTCAAGTTATGATAAAGATAAATTGAAAGAGACAAGTTATCTTAGTTTATTTGAGTTTCCACACATTTTTCAAGTATTACAAATCCTTTTTTACAGTGTATAAATGGTGACTAAATAATAATAGAGACTTAATGCAGACCTGATTGACGTCTTTAATGAGCTCATCAAGCTCAGCAGGGCTGCACGCCATGTCCGTGGCATCACTGGAGCAACCCATGCTGCCCATAGTTGCTACTGTGCCTTTACCTGCTGATAGACAGTGGGTCAGAGGTTAGTGTTTTCCCTTACCTGAAACCCCTTGTACAACTGTCATGATCAACCACCTATGGTTTCAGGTAAAAATAAGCAAAACAACTAACGGTGCGTCATGGGCGCAGCTCACTGGATAGTCATTTAGTCAAAATAGTTCAAAAGAAAAAGGTAATCTGAGGTTGCCCCTTGGCTTTCCCAAATTTCTGAGGTTGCTACATATAGGCTACTTACTTTTCTGCTCTTCCTCTGGTACAATTCTGTAGACTTTGTACGGTTCCGATATGTCCAGCTGCGAACGGTCGGTCACCTCTTCGAAGTCTGGACTTTTATTTAAGGCGCAGCGTAACCTGGTCTTCCAAGTGGCGGGTTCAGCCTTGTCTCCCTCTTTAAATTTACCTTTGAAAACTGCCCATGCCTGAAAATAAAATTAGCTGTTGTTTACATACAATTGGCTTTTCAAGCTAAATCAATAAAACACCTGCTGCGTAAGGATGCTCTGTCAAAAGTGGACAGAGCGTTTAAAAACGTTTAAAACTAACAGCGCCTCAGGTAGCCTACTTTGTTGGAAATCTAGATGCCAAATGAAAGTAAAAAAAACAAAAACAAAACAAAACTCAAAACGCAGGAATATTCGCTGTGATTTACAAAGGCCCACACAGATTAAGAGGAAGTCCCATTACTCCAAACATTAGGCCTATCCATATTTGTAAGTCATTATGACCATATCTAAAACCATTAACAACGCATTGAATTCACAGATACAGCTAAACCTATAAGAGGAAAAGTACTTCACCTTAAAAATTGAAGCATCGACCTCTTGGTTATAGTCCTGTTTACCAGCATGTTTCCATGGTATTCGGAACATGGTCCGATTATCATCCTCCCACTGCAGCCCGGAGTACTGGTTACTGTTGATCTGCTCAACAAGCCATTGCTTCAGCCTACGACCTCCAGAATTTAATGTCATCTGTAATCACACACAATACATTCATTACATCTTCAATCCGACATACATGAGGGTTTTTATCAACTATTTATAAAAAAAGCTCTACAGTTGATCTGCAGCGGAGCAGTAAGCTTCTGGTAAAATAGGTACATTACCATGTGAATGAATTTCTGCCGTTTGTCAAAACGAGAAAAAAGCAACCCAAAAAGTTGCAGGGTATTCTGATGGTGCCTAATGAAGAAAGTAACGCTGTCAAACAAGTTTGTACTTTTACCAGTCCATTCACGCAGAACAGACCTGATAGTGGTTAGCTATTGGATAGATAACATCCTCTACATCCAATCACAGTGTGGACTCTCCGTGACGCACCGTCAGTGCGGAAATAGTGTTCTGCGAAGGAGGTGAATTTACAAGAAATCACTTGGGTTAAACATTTATCTAGTGCGCTTTACAGAAAGGAAAGGCGTCAAATTACATTAAGAGAATTTTCTTCTAAATAGGGAATTTCACACTCGTGAAGATTACGATTAATAACCTAATGCCACTGATTTGATACTAATCTTTTGGGTAAAATAAAATGAAGAAAATAATCCCTGCGATTTTCGACACTGTAGACTAAAAATTTTGATAGGCTAAGGCGTAGCCTGTCACATCCTAGGTTCTAACATATTATTAGGCCTAATTGATCCTCTGAATTCCTCCAGGTTACAGATGATAAGTTATCTACTTTTAAATGTAACTTATTTCCTCTAATCATTTGCCATTTTCAACAGATTCTAAAATAATTTTCAGTAGGCCTATAGGCACAAGCCAGTTTTTGATCATAAAATGCCACTGTTAATAGGCCTTCTGTAGTATTACAACGGGTCATTTTCCCAAGATATGAGAATACCGGTATTACACTGTCCCCCACAAACCTCTGTGTATGTTTACATTTGAGGCCTGGAGGAATTATGATTAAAAGGGAACAGTCAATCTACATAGCAATAGGTTCCTCCTAGTTTCCACATATAGTCTATTAAAAACAGACACTGCGCCTAATCCTGATAGATCATAACATCTCATGGTTTGCTTAAATGATGGGCTACTTGTGGTGGATATGGTTTCACCCTAAACTATCCAGTCTCCAATAACCTTCCACAATCTTATGCTGAATTGTCCAAATCATATCTTTAAAACCCATAAGTGGTAAATCATGGCATTCATCCATCATGGGCAGTCCAATTTTCTGAGTTATGCAAACCTCGCCACCTGTGGTCATTGTCATTTAGAAACCATTAAAAAAGAGGATGCTGGGAAAACAGGATCACATGTTGAGGGGTTGGAAGGGGATCTGGGCAGGTTTTGTGGTTTTTTCGCTCACCTTTGTGGTGTAGGTGCAACCTGCAATCAGTTCAACGTAGGCAGAAGCATCTGTGCTTCGCAAACACCTGCTATTGCTGTTACACTATAGGGAGCAATCACTGTATCCTGTCTGGATTGTAGCTGGTTTCCTCAGCAGGATAACTGGGAATATGAAAGCATGTGGCAGAGTCTGCATTCTAGAAAAATGTAGTGACCCGAATAAAAAAAAAAAAAAAAAAAAATCTCAGATATCTCAGTTCTGTTTTTCACAATAGCAAGTTCAAGGAAGTCTGAACACTTGAGTATAAATAATTTTATTTGATCAACAGTAAATATATATATATATATTTTCAATTTAATTGTACAAATCATTGCAAAAACAGATACATACTGCTGAATAAGTACCATACAAGTTTACAATTTTTGAAATTATACCTTATAAAAGACTGGGTGCAGGTAAATGCAATATGGCAGCTGAGTAGCAGTAGGAGTCAGTATGTAAACCCCAGAAAATGGCTTTTAAAGACCCTCAGTTGTCTTCATCCGTGGCGACAACTCCCATCTCTTCCCTGGCACATCATCATTGTATGTATGATCTAATTCTTCATTTCCCAGTCAACGCTATTTCCTCTCAAGTCCTGATAAGCAGTTGAACACAAACATAAACTAATTTTCAAACCCTGACATCAAGGAGGTATTCGTTGTTGTGACCAACCTCACAATACCTATAAAACATAACACGCATTAAGTGAGGAACAAATATAGGAAATATAAGTGTTACATTCTGGTAGTTTAGGATTCTTTCCTCAGTGTTTGGATGCCTTCAGTCTCTCTCCATAAGGAGCTAATGACCCATATGTTCTTACGTTCTTCGTTCAGATGTTGAGTTCATTTCAGTTAAAGCAGGGGCAAGCTGGGTGGGAGCCGGTGAGGATTCCTGAAATAAAATGACCATACTGCCCAACTCAACCCAGATCTAAAGGAAGACCCCCATTTGCACCCTCTCAGCTTTTGCTGTCTGAGCCGTAGGCCTTGTAGGGCAGTGGGTAAACTCCAGAGGCCTGGTTCATCCATGACTGGTCTCCTCGTCGCTCTCGCTCCTGCCTCTGCTGTTCAGCGTACAGGGCGAGCAGGGCCTCCACCTGCTCCTGCTCCTTAAAAGGACTGGGTCTGTAGCTTGCTCGCAACCAGACACGGTACTGGGGGGCAGACAACAACATGAACAGAACATTAGCTGCACATGTCAAATTAGTGTACGACACTGAGGTTGTGAATTAGAAATTATTTTTTACATCGATCAACAAACACAAATCAAGCTTTGTTGTTTTTTTTTTTTTAAACTATGGAGCTCTCTTATACAATGACCCAAACAGTAATGCCACATTTTCATGAATCCAATTTGATGTGGGTTACTCACCATTGTGAGTTTACAGTACATACAGTACTTGGGAAGGAAGCAGCTAGTATACTTTTGAACATTACAACCAGCCACCCCATTTTAAGCAGTTGAACAGCTGCTTCTAATTGTTGGTCTAATTGTTGGAAATAGGGAACAGAACAATACTGAACTATAGAGAAAGTGCATATTACTTTCTGTGCTCCATATGAAATGCCTCTGTAACTGTTGCTGAACTCAATTTGATTCCAATATGTCTGTTTTGTCATATTCTTGTGAATAACAAAACGATTTCAAAGAAAAAAAATCTCTGGTGCATGGATCATCCCAGACTTTTTTAAAGTAGAAAACCCTTAATCGTCACTAAACTTTGTTTACACATGGAGTGTGTGGGGTGGTCAGTTTGGGTGTGGATTTTCAGAGCGCTCAAGCTCCCATGACCACAGGGCTGCATGCCATCTGTGCCAAGAATGCAACTGCCATCTTGATACCATAAATTTCCCCAAAATCCAACGTAAGGTAGGCTATTTGTCATAACATCTTATGGCACTAAAAGAAAACAAATCTTGAGACAGATGATATGTTAGGCCTTTCAATACTTGCCCTTCATAGAGGTTAAACTGATCTGGGCTTTCCTATCATAGACAAGACATCACACATATCATGATATCACATATCATATCACACATATCATATCATATCACACAATGGTGTCCTGTTATTTTTTGCACCTTGTTTCATCTTGCCCCAGGTCCCTATTTGTTCTGTAGTCATTTCCCAATCCCACCCCGCCTCTCTCTTCCACTGACTTTCTGACTATCTTCACAATACACGGAAACCCCCCAAGAATATAGCCCTTGGATTGAAGGAAAGTCACTGATGAAACGGAAATGAAATCAGAATTACTCACTGATGATTACATTTTGTCATATTATTTGCACCACCAGAGAGACAAACAAACAAACAAACATGAAACAGGTCTCCTTCCTGTCGCCTTACTCCTTATGGGCAATGGTAAGAAGGAGGCGGAGGAAACTCCCGGGCTTCATGCCAAACATCTGAATACATTCCTCCCAAACATTCCTTCACTGAACTGAACCCCTTATTCCCGTTTTCTGCCTCATCAGGACTTCCGTCAGCCTTATTTGTACACTAGATATTTCTGTAATAAACCGTTTTTCACAATATCTCACTCAAATGTTATCTATAACAAGTGTGCTTTTGAACCATTATGTACTTTCACTTGCATTTGAATTTTACTTGAGTTTGAATTTTGTTAAAAAAAAATGTCTAAATGAGTACGGTGCAACACAATAGGTAAACACTTTAAAATCTGTCAGATATTGAGGAATTACACAGGCTAAGTATTGTATCAAATGGTGGTAAAGTGTTAATGGTAAAGACTGGGGATGTCTTATTTAAATTCATAATTAAGTAATCATATGTTTTATTTTTGGCAAAAGTTTGTGGACTGCTACCGTATACTGCTATATTGGTGCACTGATTTCTAATCACTGCACCTCCACTGTCTCAGTAAAACGAAAGTAAAACAAAAGTGAAAGTGACAGTTGGCACCATCATTAACACTGATTGGTGCAATGATGTGACTTATGTGACCATAGAGAAATGCAGAATAGAAATTCTCCTAAAAAAAGAATATTTAACACTGTTCCCAGAACTGGGGTCTTGCTTAATGCCCCCAAAAGGTTGTTAATATAATATATTTTTATTTTCTCTCCCTGTGTAAATGTGGAGAAAGAGAGGTTTATAATACACAAAAACTAACCAGTATTTAATACTCTTAACGACATAGCCTAGCATAGGCTACCTTTGGTAAAGTATAGCACATTTAGTCAATGTGGCAATCAAATGTGCTTTAAGGTGCTCATCTAGGCCTTCCACAGACTATGTTCAGAGGGGTACAGTACAATGGAAATATATTCCGAATTACAGTAAGAAAGCTATGTCTGGGGAGTCAAGGTGTTTCAGCGGGGAGTTAGAACTCCACCTCCACCTACACAGTTTCTAAAGAACACAGACACCATATCTTCCAGTGTTGGTGTGAGCTTGTCAAGACAGGTCAATAACAGCTGCTGCCAGGAATCTCAGTACCCTTGTGCTTCCGTTTAGGTTAAAAAAAGATGTTTACAAATAAGGTCTTAAGTTTTTGTGGTAGCTTTAAATAGCTGTTGTTTTTGTAGTTCTTGGATGTTCCATGTCATGCTGTGTAATGCTAATTAGGCTCGACTGTTAACTGTCCATCATGGGAAATCCCCATTCTAGCACCTACTGTACCCAACACATCTCCTGTGAGCTTAGAGTGGAGGTAGGGTCTGTGGAGATCGCCGCTAAAACCTCAGTCAAGTACCACTTTAAGTGGGGAGGGTATGGCCTTGTAGCCTGATGTATCAGCCGCTTATTTCATTCCATTCCATAGAGCGTCTGACCACGAATGATTGAGATTCGTTTG
>JASCQY010132208.1:5000-13113 GCA_030264315.1 Sardinella tawilis
GCCTGTGAAGGTCTACCTCCCTTACCACTCGTCCTTCCATCCTACCATCCACTCTTTTCTCACCTCCCTCCTTCTCTCTCTCTCCCGCTCATCCCTCCTTCTTTCATTTCTTTATCTACGCTACCTAATTCATTTACTCCGTCTCTCCCCTCTTGCCTTTATCTCTCCTTACCTCTTCCTATATTTTATCAACCCCCGTCCTTTCTCTTTATCTGTGTCTGTCTCTCTTCAGTAGTGTGCTCACACACTTGAGGAGGTGCAGACTCGCGCAGACAGATACATCAATCACTCCGCATTCTCGTCTCCACGTCTGTGAATGTGCGCACACACACAGTCTCGCGCTCTCACACACACACACACACACACACACACACACACACACACACACACACACCATCTTTTCAGTTCACTGCCCTTCTCCCTATACTCTCTCATCATCTCGCCATCGTTCTGCTGTGGAAGTTTCCAGAGCATCAAGTCAGCAGACTGTACCATCTCATATCTCTTGCCTCGGTCCAGACAGACAACGGACCTTCTGAGGCATCTTCCCAGCTTTTATCCCTTTTTATTCTCAGCATGGAGCCTCCAGAACCCCCCCCCCCAAAAAAAAAACCCTCAACCCCCAACCCCCACCAATTCAGCTGTTCAAAACATCTTCAGTCTTTCTCCTTTTGTTATCTTTTTTATTAATTAATAATAGTGCTAAATTACTCTCAAAAACACAGTAAGCAGCGAAGCAAGTAAATGTAAAGTGTACTTGCGTTGCCAGAGGCACAATTACGTCTCACACATTCACACACGCACACACACACTTCAGATCCAAATACACACAAAATCTCTTATCCATTCACATACACAATGTACACAATTTACTGTAAAATGCACAAACAGCTGCACCTGATCCAGGCAAAATGGCTGCAACATTTCTGTTCTGTCTTTTCCTTGGTGCACATTGAATGACAGTGAATGTCTATGTGCATTAGAGTGTGTTTTGTGTGGGCATATGGGCATAAGCGAGTCTTTGTGTGTATGTGTGTGTGTGTGTGTGTGTGTGTGCACGCACATAAGCACATGCGGTAAACATTAAGCCCTGAAAGCCATTCATAACTGACTCGCCGACTAAGTGAACGAGCTGGAGCCTTTGTTGTGATGGAAGCATGCCCTGTCGGAATGAGTGTGTGTGTGTGTGTGTGTGTGGGGAGATGGATGGTGATGGAGGTACTGGCAGTGAGACTTGAGAGCAGGTACACGAGTGGGACTGGCTGGTGGCATTTTCATCTGGCCATGCTCCAGCGAGTGCATCTGAGGCTCTGAGGCAGGCTCTGAGCCCCACACGTGGAGAGGGATCTGTCATGTGTGTGCTTAGGACCTGCTGGGACTATACTGTATGTCTGTGTGTATGGTACCATTGAGTCTGTGTGTGTGTGTGTGTGTATACTCACTGAGACAGGACCGCTTGGCGGCTGCACTGGCTCCTCCACAACACAGGTTTCCTCCCCGATGCACCAGTTCCAACTCCAGATTTGACCTTAGAGAGACACACACACACACACACACACACACACGGACACACACACACACACGGACACAGACACAGACACACACAGTTTATAAACATGACATTGAAGGCACATACACACAATTTTTAAACGCAGATACAATGCTCAAGCTTCAAAGTGATACAAAACATATACACACACACCATTTATATAGTCACACAAGTCACACCATGATGATAATACACTCATGACAACAGTTAATACACCCCTCACTAAGTTAATAACTATGTATTAACACCATCATGATCAATTGTAAAAGAATTCTTGCATTAACAGTAATTCTTGATTCAGTGAAATCACTGATAACATGGAACTACAGTCTCAGTCCTGTTACTTTCACAATATTATGCAGCTATTGTGAGCTTACTGAAAGACTTCCAGGTCTAAGTGAATCCGACCCCTCAGAATTTCACCATCCCAACTCCTTCCCAATCTCTCCAATTCTCCCTAGCAACGATGGCGTTGGGAAATTAACCCGTTCCATCAAAACGAGCGAGCTTGTTGAGAGCGAGATCATGTAGTCATGGTGACTACGGACACATTCATTTCCTAATAGCAACATCAACAGTCTGCAGGGGAGCAATGCAGGATTTGGCAGAGAGAGGAACCCTCTTGCTAAAATTCTGTCTGAGGAGACAGGACCAATGGAGAGAAAGAGTGAGAGAGAGAGAGAGAGAGAGAGAGAGAGAGAGAGAGAGAGAGAGAGAGAGAGAGAGAGAGAGAGAGAGAGAGGGAGAAGTTTGCCGTGGTTTTAAGTTTTTCAAAGTTTGACTTAAAGTGATGACAGAAACTTGTTTCAAAGCAAGACTTAACTTTAACTGCCAAGCTGCCAGGCTCCACAGAGGGCTATAACTAACAAAGGAGCAGAAAGGAGTTTTTTATTTGATCTCGACTCCTCTTAAAGGCCAAGCTTGGGCACCAGACCATAATATTCCCATTCTCTCTCAACAGCTTCCAGTGCAGTATGTCCTAACAACCTGTTCCATTCTGAGGCGCCAAATGTGAGATGTGACAACTTTGCTGATGATTTGACATGGTCCCTCCCTCACTGGGACTACCTCCCCAATTCAAGCCATCCGTTGTGCAAACGCAAAACCAGTCTTTAACACATCTGTTCAGACACATCTACATCTGCATTCTTCTTCATGATATCACACTTGAGTTTTGAGCCAGTGGCCCTTACTCTACTTGCTGAGGCATTATTAGCTCACAGGGAGGCTACAGCGGACATGTTAGGGATATATTTAATGTCACTTTGCTTCAACTATAGTCACTGGAACTGGCTACACCAGGCGCATGGTGAACATTAGCAGAGAATACACCAATTTGTATGTATTTTGAAGTGACGTGACTTTCCGAAACCTGTCTGATGTAACCCTAGCACCATCCTTGTTGAGTCACTGTAACATCTTCAGAGTCAGTTTTGACCAGTCGTTTTTAGCCTGTTCTGTGAGACACCTGGGCCTCGTGTGTAACAGCTGGACTGGTTTACAGTGTGTGTGTGTGTGTGTGTGTGTGTGTGTGTGTGTGTGTGTGTGTGTGTGTGTATGCACAACACACTAGAGAATGTAAAAGGAAACATGCATGCACGCACACCTGACCACATCCACCCTCATCTGCACACACCCACTCACACCCCAGAGTATTTTCATCCGATTGTTCCTCATTCCTCCCTGCCTGCCACGGCCGGAAGCTGACGAATGGGTGTAGTCTGGTGTGGACTAGAGGATGGAGGAGCAGACGCTATCTGCAGCTATAATTAATTAGAGTGACATTCACACTCTGTCCCGACATCAGCCACAGTCAGAGCCATCCACCGACCCACTGAACAGGACAGAGGCCTCCACTGAGACACCCCGGGTGGAAACGTGGGTGCGATAAGTGTGTGTATGTGTGCCTGTATTTTTGTTTATTAGAGTGTGTGTGTGTGTGTGTCTGTCTATGTGTGTGTGTGTGTGTGTGTGTGTGAGAGAGAGTGTGTGGAGGGGTAAATGTGCCATGGTTGACTTGACGTTGCCATGGCGAGACCCATCTGGCTGCCACAGATAAGACAGACCCTGAGAACAGCCAGTGGCCTGCCAACCCTTTAGGCACTCTACCCTTCTCACTGAGCACGATGGCATAGAGGAGGAGAGAGAGGGAGGCAGAGAGAGAGAGAAAGAAAGAGAACAGGGAGCCAAAAGTGTATTGCAAGTCTCTGTTGGCTGCTTGTCCACCACATTGTGCTTTTCTGTCTGTTCTGCACATACAGTAAGGGCCTATGTCCACCAAAAGCGCTATTTGCACTGAGAGCACTCAAAAGATTACCTCCAGTCCAGAGCGCTTTCAGAGACCTTCTCGGCTCTTGTTGTTGCCAAGTTACGAGACCAGCGCTATTCTACAAGTTGAACAGATTGCAACTTGCAGCGCTCTGAGCGCGGCGTTAAAAAATGTCTTTGTTGGCATCTTTTTTCCGCTGAAGGCGTTTAACGCTCTAAACGGTGAAGCTCATAGGATTTGTATTAAAAATAGACGCTGCCAGCACAAAAAAAACGTAGGATTTAAAAGTGTCCTTCCTATAGTGGCAGAGAGACTCGAGCAGAGAGACAAACAGACAGACAGACAGACAGACAGACAGACAGAGAGACGGACCAACTGACAGTGGGTGGTACTATCAGCTTCCTCACCTTGCGACAGAGTACATAAAGAGGAAGTCGTTGTCTGGAGAACCGGGGTTCTTGCCGTAGTCCATGTACTTCTTCTGCGTGGTATTCTTGATGTCCTTGATGACAGACTCCATCTCCTTGGTGAGGTTGGACTCGTTCTGCGGAGGGAGAGGGCAACAGAGTGAGAGGCGGCCAGTGGAGGGACTCCTGAGAACGGAATCACTGTCAAGGGGTGGCATTTGGGGGGGCTGGAAGTATGCCACACTGTGTGTGTGTGTGTGTGTGTGTTCCACTGGGTGTTACCAAAGCGTGCCATATCACTGGACGGGATTGCACTGTATACAATCTAAGCACATTCACAGACCATTGTTTGAAATATAATTTGACGCAATGCAAACTTCAGCAATGCACCCGGTGTAGCCCTAGCCTTAAAGGAGAAGTTCGGTGTGAATCAATCTAAAGCCCTGTTGTTCAAGGTCACTGAATGCTGTCTATAGGAAAAAGAATGGAAAAATTTGATGCAACATATGTTGAATAGTGAACCGGCAACTTACACTGAGTAAATGGGGCATAGTGACTTACTTTCAGTTTCATTTCGCTATGCCCCATTCACTTAACAATAGTTGGTTTGTTACTCGGTCTAGGTTGCATCAAATGTTCTTGTTCTTTTTCCTATAGACAGCATTCAGTCACCTCTAACAACAGAGCTATGGATTGATTCACACCAAACTTCTCCTTTAATGTTACACAATATCCCAAAGATGGGCTGGAACCCTGTCTCCCTTAGGCGGATCAATGGCGGCTGCATCTTTGAGACCTAAGGGGGGAACAAAAGCCCTCGGCCTCTTCTTTCTTAGCTTAAAGGGATTATCCTGAGTGAATCAACACGTACAGTAGCCTAGCTGTTTCATGTTGCTAAGCACTAGTTGATACGTATGAGAACGACAGATTTTCATGCACGGTTGACCACATAGCGAAGTGCCAGCCAACGCAAACTGATGAGGCCATGTCAGTTTCATTTCCATATGCCCCTATTTGTTGCCGTTAGCGGGCAGTTCGCTAATTCTGTCTACGTTGTACCTACTACTGTCGTTCTGATGCCTGCCTCAGACAACAGGGCTACGGGTTGATTCACTCCGGATAATCCTTTTTATGAGGATGAGCAATCGTGCTATTATTAGGGGAGAGGGGAAAATTAGAGGTACTGTAGCTGTGCAGACCAAAGAAAATAATATATGTATTTTTATATATTATATATATATTATTATATAAAATAATCTGGCTCTGTTTTGTTTTTCACAGGCAGCTGCTTGGGAGGGGGTACATACAGAGAGAAGGGCCCTTTATCACCGTCCATCACCCCAACAACCAACACACGACAGATGGCGAGATGGGATGAATAAGGGTAAGGAACAAAATATGAAAAAAGAGAATAGGATAGGAGGGGACAAAAAAGGATGAATGGAAGAATGAAATATGAGGAAAGATGAAAAGCATGAGAGAGGGAGAACGAGAGAGGGAGAATGAGAGAGGGAGAGAGAAGGAGAGGGAGAGAGAAAGAGAGAGAGAGAATACTAAAAACCAAACTGAAAGAAGAAAGTATCTGTGAAGTAATCAGTATTTAAAAAAAAAAAAGAAAAAAAAGGTGGTCTCAAAAAGGTGTGAGAAAAATGGAGGAAGAAAGTGCTGAAGATGGAGCACTGATGGAGTGGCAGAGAGTAAAGGGGACCGAGATGAGAGACGAAATGGGCAAAGGAGAAACAGGCGAGCGCAGGCGGCCGGTGTGTGTTTGTGTGTGTGTGTGTCTGTCTTACAAGGTCGCTTACGGGGAACATGCCCAGCTGGTCCTGCAGGTCCTCCACCTCTTTGACCAGCACGTGCATGGGCTTGCTACTGGGCGCGTGCCAGGCCCCCACCTCTGAACCTCGCCCTGGTCGGCACGGCAACACACTGTTGGCAAACTGTCGGCACAGGGGGCAGGTGAACTCGCCCTTGTCCACAGAGAAGCCCTGAAGCACCTGGTCATTCTGCAAAACAGAAGAAAAGGATGATATGGTATGTTTTGCTGTGAGTGAGTAAGCCAATGAAACCTCAATAGTATTAAAGGAGTCTCCGGAGTGACTCAAACCGAAGCCCTGTTGTCTGAGGCTGCCGAGTGCTGTCGATAGGTATTAGAACGACAGAAGTAGGTACAACGTAGACCAAATTCGAAAACTAGCTGCTACCGCTAACTAGATTGTCTGGGCGGATCCCACAGGTCATGTTTGGAGCGGTTTGGAATGCTCATCATACTATCTGTATGTTGTGCAATATTTCCTGATTCCTGAAATTCCAACAAACATCTGAAATGTCACACATCAAGACGCGTGCAGAACTGTATGGTGATTGGTGAATTGCATTTGTGTTACATTAAAAGCAATAAGGTGGAGAATGTTCACAAATACTATGAGAAGTAGTATGGTGATTTAATGTGAGACGTCTGACAGGACGAACTGGACCCAGACAGAAAGTGGACCACTATTTGTGGTCGCATGTACTGAAGCCCTCACCAAAATTCTAGCGGGTTTACCATCCAGTTTTCATCACATTTTATCACATTAAATGAACAAATTCAGCATTGCTCAATATTCCCAATGATGACACAGAAGCACGCTGCAGTTCAACAGTGGTTTATTTGCTTATGCTTTTAATAGACTGCATCTCATGTGTCTCTTCATTTTCAATTAGCAACTGGTTTAGAGGGTAAACAACAAGAAGCCACTGAAAGTAGACTGATTATTAGTGTCGTCATAGAGCCTCGTACCAGCAGGAAGTCGCAAGTTAACGACATCTCCCACCTCCAGCTCCAGATTAATGCCACTCGAGAGGTAGAGGTGTCCCATATTCTCCATGTCAGCTAGAAGAAGCATTTGCTCCTCATTCTTAAACATCTTGATATGCATCCATTTTGTAAAAGGAAAGTCCATAACTGTGAATCTGAAGTAGTAGACTCCCTTGACTGGAGCTGTGAAGAAACCTGTAACGCTGCTGTAGGCCTGTCCAACATTGGTGATGACTTTAGTGAAGACCAGATTCATCTCTCTGCTCCCAGCCTCGACATGTTTGGAGTCGGTCAGAGCTGCTGAGAATGCCACCTTGGGTTTCTCTGCCACTTGTTTCTTCAGCTCCTCTACCTCTTTCTGTGTAGCGATCAGCTTCGTTTTGAGGTCCTCAAGCTTCCATAAGTGACTGAGGAAGAAGGCCCCACTCATGGGGAAGAGCAGCACTAACAGTGTGATGGTCCTCATCCTCACAATCAGCAGCTCACGGCAGCCTTGGCAGTCCGAGTCCCACTTTTAACTTCTTTCAGTCATGTCACAACATCTGGTGGCGGAGCTAGAAAGCAATTTTGGGGTGGGCCAAAGACAAATCGGGGTGGGCTGCTGATATCTGATTGGGTGGGCAAGCTGTCAATCACCCAGGCCCAGTATGAAGTATGAATGTTGAGTAATGTCTTGTGAAACAGTCATGAAATACAGCCCTTTCCTGAGAATCTCTCCTATACCAACACTTCTAACTTCTGTTGAAAAATGTGGTAACACTTAACTTGATGGGTGAGGTCAGTTTGAGCATGAATGTTTACTGTAATGTCTTATAAACCAGTCATGAATGCTTTATGTGCAATATGCCAGCTGCTATGAATGTGTTATGAACTCACCCGTCAAGTAAAGTTAAAACGTTCAATGAGAAAATCCACATACAATAACCATTATCGATTCTGGACAGTGCTGATCACCCCCTCCACCGTGAGTTTGAGCTCCTGCCTTCAGGTAGGAGATACAGGGTTCCTACTCATAGGACTAAACGTTACCAATGCTCCTTTGTATGTACTGCCATCAACAGACTGAATTCGCTCAGATGATGCATCTT